>JABFQA010000004.1:0-53767 GCA_022817065.1 Probaryconus sp. ZL-2020
TAAAAATTAGAAAATTCATAATTTATCTTCTTTGTTTATCTTTAGAGGTTATGATGTTCTATCCTATTCGACATTGGTCACCAATGTGCTAGCGCATTGGTGACAAATAATATTTTCTCTCCGTGTAAGATAGTTTAATAACAGTCTTTTTTCTTGAATATATAGTTTCACAGATATGGCAAAAAATAAATATACTGTTAACAATAAACTGAACAATTTTATACAAAAAAAAAACTTCTATTAAATTGATAGCAACACAATCCTCCTTTTCAACGCCAATTAAAATTACTGTTTCAAATTTTTGTAACATTAAATAAACCAAAGTACACGTATAATTTGCAAAATAAAAAATAGTGTACATAATTTACTCGCCTCCATTGAGATATTTAATGAGAAATGTCTAAAAAAGAAGACTGTCCTCGACCCAAACACGAAGGTCGTAAAACTGCCATCTGATGGCAGATAGATTACAATCAGAGATATGCTTAATCATCTTCAGATTGAAAACAAGTAAAACTTAACGTTAACATTTGTGCACGCGTCTGAGTATTTGCTTTCTCGTCGAAAGTTTCATGACAGGCCGCCACTCGTCCGCGACAAATGCCAATGTATTTGAAATTCGACTCGAAAATAAACGTCATGGTGCGTTGCCAAGAAAAAAATGAGAACACGAATTGCACTGGATTATTTATATAAGGAATGCAGCAGTTGACGGAAATATTCGGCCGTTTCTGAGCGTCGTGTTTTGAATCATTTTCACGTGAATCACACGTTCTCTTCAATTTAGATATTTTCCTGGAGTCAACAAAGTTATTTACAACTGTATTATTCCTTATACTTTTTCACCATTTCACTCCATCGTCGAGTGTATAAATGTGTTAAAAATTTACGTTTTATTTATTGAAGATTTTTTTATTGATATTTCATTGTGAAAAAATTCCTGAAATAAATATATTTTTTCACTTACCAATTGTTCACTTGAAGAATTGTTAACCCCGTGTCCTGTGCCAACTGTTTCTTCTGGTCTTCCGATGGGTAAGGATGCTAGAAGAAAAATAAAAAAACATTCATTACGGATTAGGTTCACTAGCTTATTATAATATGCATAAAAAGGGACATTAGGTATCATTAAGGACATAGCTAATTGTACAAAGAACGTCTATTAAAACAAAGTATAAAGTTTCTGATGAAGATAATTTGATTGAGGTACCTTAGGAATTACGGTATCGTTAATTCTTGCTATGTATATTTGGACAGAAATTAGCCTTTACGAGGAGCAAAGTGTCACGAAAAAGAATGCATGCGCCTTATGAGCATGTGCACGCGCATATGCACCTGCGAAATATTATTCATTGCTTTAAAATCGGAGATTAAATAAACATATGATGCGACACAAGTTGTCCTCCGTGGTTTATACCACAAACATCTGCTTAGACGTTGCAGATGTTGCGTGAAAAACTGTCTATATTAGCTAAACTGCTTGCTCAAATTTATCAAAGATTGCACAGGGAAAATAATGGTGGATTAATGTTAAAACATATATTGAGATCACAAAAGACTACCCTAAATTTAACGGCAAAACTTTTAATTTTGACCTAACACTTTTCAATTTACTGAAAATAATTGATTATGTAAAGTTTTATTTACCACAGTGACAATAAAATCGAAGTATAGACAAGCAGGAAGTTGAATAACAAAAAAAAAAAAAGGCTGATAAAAATGTAAACGTAACGGTAATTTGCAACGATAGGGACAACTAATATACGGCATCGAGACATAAAATCTCTTGCCGCAAAACCCGAACCGCATCGTATTTTTCCATAATTAGCACGTGGTGCTCTTGGCATTATGTTCGCGATATTCTTTTTGCGCAAGTTTGCGGTATTTTTGGAATCACGAGTATGCATTTTTGGGTCGTGTGGTATACTGCAGTCCGATTTCTTCTTTCTCATACTTTACAAGATAAAATTCCTTCGCACCAGGAATATAAACCTATAAACCCTTCGTTTCTATATGCGATTGTAAAATCCCTCCCAACGGGAGCGTTTTGCTGGCGCAGCAGACAGAGAGAAAAAGACGGAGAGAGATAGAGAGCTCACCGAAAAGTCGATCCCTGATAACGGAAATCAAATTATAACATACATTTCCTTGGCATGACATTAAATCGCTTCCTGAAGAAGCAAGCAGCTTGGGAGAGAGAGAATGCAGTAAATTAGAAGCAGCAGGTGCATGAAACCACGCTCGAGGAATACGGCTAAATTACTGACAGGATTGAAAGCCAACGAATTGGGATACGGAAAATATTCACCGTTCATTTGGACGGGTTCTGGACACCAAATGGTTCGTGTATGCATAAAACAATAAAGATAATTGTCGAAGCTCAGCCCTGCTCGTTGGAAAGGAAAGAGAGGAAGACGAAAGTAGGGAGGGAGTGAGAACGAAGAAAGGCACGAGCTATCCAATTACATTGAAAACAATAGTCTTAAGTGCTGCGTCGAGCCAGGTTGGTTGGTATCCCTTGCTCCAGTAACTCCCCTCTTGTGTTTTTCCAGGAGGGTTTCAACAGTCAGTGGCACAACCCCTCTTCTTTCATCCTCTTAACTCATGTCCGAGTTACATTAGGAAATATAATAAGAAACCAAATAGATAAAGGGAGGGAGAGAGAGAGAGAGAGAGCGAGACAAATAGAGAGGAAAGTCACGTTCAGATGTAACGCGAAAAATTATTCCTGCCGTTGTATCCATCAAGTTAATTGCTCCTCTTGTTAGGCAATTAACGCAAAGTGCCATTGAATTTTATGAAGGAAGCGTTATTATGATTTGTAATGCTCCTCGTGCAATCAAAGTGAAATGAAGCGTGTGAGCTTTATCACGACAAAACGAGCGGCCATTTCTCCTGGCGTAAATTTAAATGCCAGGCAACGCGCCTGGTCCATGAGAAGGGAGGGTTTGGAGCACGCCGCCGCCGTCGTCATTGGGAAGATTAACCCATTCCCGAGTGAGGGGTTTCGGCCAAACAAGCGATAAAATGAAAATGAGCGGTAAAAAGACAATATGAAAACCATTTGAGCCGGCTGCAATCGTCAGGGGTGGGACGGCGCCAGTGAAAGCAGAACTAGGTGTGTAAATGAGTCCATAGTTTAGCCTCGATTGCCTCGAGACGACCCCTTCGTGGTACTCTCAAGCTCAGAATGAAACACCACCACCATCACCTGTTCTTGATTACTGAAAGCACTGAAATTTGCTTCTTCCTTCCGAAAGCAGTGGATCGACTTTAATTGGATTCGACCTTTTAGCTCGCCTCAACGATTCCCAACGACCTTCATTTCCATAAGCGGCGCTTTATTTCCTTAATCACTGATACCCGGTTAGCTTTGACTTTAACACGTTCGCGAGTTTTTTTTTTTTTTTTTTTTCGAATAACTTGCTGATTCAGCGACACGTGACAGCGCGTCGCCAGTGCCATTATCAAGTAACCCAAACGATCCTCCGATTGATTCAGAAGGCCACGTTGACAGGTCTCGTCATTACTGAGAGAATCGACGACAATTTGCTTTGCTGGCTGGGACAAGTCGCTGATACTGATGGGCGTAGCGCAGTTCGCGAACGTGACATTGACGCAGCTAAGTAGAATCCGGGTGGCTTTCGAAAACGCGAATGGCATAGTATCAAATGACACACCGATGACAAGCCGACTGCTGACTTTGGTTAACGAGCGGGGCGTGGGATTTGGCGGAGATCGCGCCTCGTCATCACGCAGATCTTCCCGGTGGCCCGAGAATACGAATGCTCCTGGCTGCTGCTCTCTTCCCCTCGCGAAACAGACGGAAAAGGAAAACTCCGATAAAGATAAAGTCAGACCGAATTTTATACAACGGATCATTATAAAATAATTTTACCCCTGAAGAAAAAAATAAAAAGAAAAGGTTGATTCCGTTTCGATATATATATATATATATAAAACGAGGATGAACGGTTTCAGCGCGTCACTCAGTCTTTATTCTTTCATTCCATCTGTCCGAAGCGCCGCAGATCCGGGACACAGAAATATAGTCATTTCCATAGAGATGGCGAAATCTCGTTACTTCCCTTCGGAGGTTATTCAATTTTGGCGTTAAAATCCTGTAATATGCCATTATTAGAGAAACGCGGAAGAGACGCTGAGGTGATAATGGATTGGCATTTATTGAACGTGAATTTGCTAAAAATGAGGATACTAAAAACAAACCGGCACTTCACATCTTGTCAATTATTAATCCTTGATATCAAAGCTCCTTCTATCCATCCTTTCTTCTATCGGCGTGCGTTCAAAATGATGATAAGCGTTAATCACTCGTACTGTCGGATCAGATTGAATCGAACGAGAAAGCATGTCCGAGAGATATATCTTGGAGATTCTCATGGACGATAAGAATCGTTCGGAAAATGCAACCACCGCCGGTCAAGTCGTTGCGAGTAATTACCAAGAGAATACCGAGAAACGAATCATCTTGAAACACTAAACTTGAAACTCACCTTGACGCAAGATGTTAGATAAGTGAATCCAGAAAATATCTAACTTGTTATTATAAATAACATTAGGTAGAAGATTACTAGATTTTTGTCACTCCTTTCTAATGGCAAATTACTTGGCTGAAATTCCCGGCAATAGATCCTAGCGGAATTTAGATATTCATCTGCAATAAAGTCCATGATTAGAGGCTTTGTGACAGAAGCACTTTGATAACTTCCATCATCCAGATCTATTATTATCACGCGATCCGATACGTACAAAGTCTACACGAATATCCGATTCGTATTTCCGGATGCCTCGACAATTCAAGCTCACGGTCAACCGAACACGCTATCCAAAGATAGGATTGTTATCAAGGCAATCGAATAAGTAGTTCCTCGTCAATTCGTTCAGGATGTACCACACCTTCCCCATTGTTTTCGGTCGTACCAATGACATCCGAGAGGCTAATTCTTCCTTCGTTCTTTCTACTCCGATAGTGGTGAGGTTCAATCTACGCTTCGAGCAGTGACCCCGAAACAACAAGATTCGCCCAACGCTTGTACCTCGGCTGTATCTTTTTAGATCAGCTTTTGTCTCCCAATACCATTGATTAGGTCACTGCAAACTTATCGGCAAACCCTTAGCCAATTCTGTTGCACTAATGAAACGACTAAAGGTCACGTCCTTTTAATCTCGAAGGTGGACGCTCATCGATTGCTTAATAAATTGACCAACAAATTTATTTTTCCTATCCACGCGGTATCATTGGCTTACAAGGGAATGGGATTATTTTTGACAATTGACAACGAATTTTTTCAAGTTACCATTTGAACTAATTACGCATCGCGCTCGACGCCTGTCGAGCGTAAAGTACAATTGTGGGAACAACGATAATTATACTGTTCGTGAGTTTAGATACGGGGCGGATGATAAACCTCCTCCGAAAGCCTCGGGCGGCTATTCCCCCGTTCATGCTCGCGCCGGAACCCAGCAATCATCTCCAGTCAGTCTTTCAGTCAGTTCGGTTGCTATTTAATTATCCATTTAAAGCATATAATTTTCTCCCGAGGCACGGATCCGAGGGACTCTGGCACTCGACCAACTCGACACTATTGCTTTAGACCCAGCAATTCCATACGTAGGAGGTGACTCGACGCAAGCACAATCAATACCAAACCATCCTACCAGAACCAACGTGTCATTCGATACCTAACTCGAACCTTCAATAAAGAGCACGGTATGACCTTGCAAATTGGCGACACTCGATGACACAATCGTTTATTTATTTCCCACGCGAAATAAAAGAAAAACGATCTCGTTCCGAAATTTTCTTTTCACTGTCTAACGATATCCTCAAGTTTTCTCTCACTCGATATCATAACGTGGGACCCCCACGACGTCAAGTTATGCATAGATTTTCGTAGCTCACCATTTTCATAAAAATGTTCACGTGCACAGACACACGCAAGTAGGAAAGTAAACGAAATAGCTGTTAGGTAATATTGAGTATGGCATTTTGCATGGCGTTATCAATATATTTCCTTCAGTGGCGCGCGCGCGCATACAGAGGAAGCTGGGAATTTTCGTTTCCCAGTTCCCCCTAACCTTGCCCAAGCTTCGTCGCACACCCGTTTAGTGTCAATTTATACAGGATTCCCGAGATTTCCGTGGCTTTGCCGTGCGCGATCAGCCCCGACCGTTTGCATAATATTGTATTTATTTTGACTTGTAAGTTAGCCCCGAATAGAGATCCCACCTAGCGTAAACGTATATGTCGCCCTGAAATGGGCTATATACGGGTTACAAGGAAATCCACGAGGCGTCACCTATTCACGAGGAGCAATTTGGATCCAAGTAATCGCGTTTATTAGATCACGCTACTTTTTTATCTTCTAGGAAAAGAGACGAGAAGTCGTTTCACTTCTGTAAGCCGATCGTATCTTGCTGGAACATGCGCTAATATCGTTCGAACAAATTTATGGAAATGAATAAATATTCCATTTTAAATAACATTTTAACAACAAAAAAAATATCAACTGCGAAATTCTTCAGTTACGTTGCACGAAATGACTAAATTAAAAGTGATATCGTTTATTTGTAATCCACATTATTCGTGTATCATATCAAAGCATATAATCAAATGTTACATTCATGATCAACGCGTTAATGGAATTTTCGTGTGGCTTGCCGAGGGCACCTCGATAAAATGAGAGCGCATGCAAGTGATTGACGTAGTTGCACGGGATGGACCAGCTGCACTTAGAATATTGTCTCATATTTGAAATTTCAATGTGATGCATGAAATCAAGTCGAACTCTGACAGATATTAAATAAATGGCGTCATTTTGGTTACGCGTACGTCGTCCACTTTTTAAATGGCCTTATAAATCTGCGTATTTTTTTATCCTTTTTTTTTTTCTATAAGCACTCATTAGATAGTGGGTATCGTTGCAAAAATGTATTGCACATTTAGCGTGAAAAAAAAAAGTGAAACCTGCTCATGAAACTCGAGATTACTAGGCTCCTGCATGATAGACTTGGTTTGATGCACGAGATATAATAACCCTAGTGGGCCTGGTTGGACAATTGATCCGTCAGGCAAGCATACAAAGCAGCGCACCTGTACGGCCACGTAGCACGATCCCGGTAGAACAACGCGAGACAAGTAGACAGGTGATTGTCAGTGCTTCAGGCGGCGCCCTGAGCTCTTCATAGACCAATGGTAAACGTAACCAGATTGTTAGTGAGAAAAATGGATTGCGTCATTATGCATACGTCAGGATGCCTGCACGTTACAAAATCTCACTGATTCACGAATCGTTCGTATAAACATTACTATCAACGATCATTTTATTTAACACAAATTTAACAGTTTAATGTAGCTTGAAAATAGTTATCTAAATTCTAAAGATCATTGAAACATTCTCGAGCCAAGAAAGGAAGCACTGATTGCCTCGGTCTCATCGTCTCAGTCAATTAAGTCAATAAAATTTAAGCGGCGAATTTGCAGACGAAAATAAATTAAAAAAAAAAAAAAAGAAAAAAAAGAAAGAAAGAGAGAAAACAAAAGAATAGCATCGAGGACTCGCGCGCCCGGTGCTGTTCCGGAATCTCGCGGGGCGCGACAAAAAAAGGGCTCGAGGACGGGATCATTATCGTTATTTAATATCCCGTCATTAGCGCGTTCTAGTGGCAACTCGAAAGTGTTGTTTATGTACACCCTCGGTGTGTCGAGACGATTCCTTCCTCCGTCTCTTGAAACATAGTTATACGGACGTCTGAGTTTTTGCGCGATCGGTCTAAAGACGTTAAGTAAGGTCTCTATATAATAATCACTATCACAATGCAGGTGTGGATAAACGGATGAAGCCTGTGCGTATATATATTTTTTGAAGCCGGTGCGCGCAGATGGGTTAATTATCGTCGTTCCGGATTGCACTGCGCTTTGTTCCAGTAATAAAAGATCTTCGTCCGCGCGGAATGTCTTTAAGAACCAAAGTTATTGACTACCGGTATGCACCTTGTTATTTTGTTCCACGGTTAAGTACAGTTCGTTCTTTAACAAAAAATGTCCGATGGAATTACCAACGTGCGTGGGAAGTTGCTAAGTAATGACGATTCGTAAACCTTAATGGCAGAGTTATTGCATTCGTTAGAATATCATTCCAGCGCATAATTAGACGATACGATTAATTGACAATCGGGTACATCTTGATTATAAATATTATTAAACAAAAAAAAAAAAGAAAAAAAAAACTTCTGAGACATTAATTGTGGCACTGATTTAATTAACCATTGGGTTTTCAATCGAAAGTATTCGTGGAACCGACAAAGTGAACAAAAATTTTTACGCACCGTGTATTTTGCAATCGTTTAGTGAGTAATGAATGGAAACGAGGGAGAGCGGGACATTCGGACTCGATACACTGACACGGTGCAGATTGACAGGATACTTTTATGCGAAGCCCCGTTCAATAATCCCCTAGCGCTGTTTTATGGCTGCTGTTCTATATGACGTCAGGCATTAATACGCCGTCAATTTCAGTAGCCTCGATATCTCCTGTAAATTCTCAGGCCGTACACAAGAACAGTAACGTCTAACGTTCGTCTACTAATATTCAAATTTCCGGCGCGTTCATTGGTATTTAATTCAACGCGAAAAACGTTATGATCACGTGGGTGGGAAATGTAAGTTCACGGTTAACGAACAAAAGCAAAGACTGACTCTCCTCGCATTCGATCATAATTGTGTTCTCGCTCGGAGAATAAAGTATCCCCGACGGGACAAAAGATTGAATCGAACGAACGTAGACATTTTCATGAAAATGGCTTTGTTCTTTGTTCGCTCCCATTGTAATAATGAGGCGACGAACAACTGATGCGTCATTCAGGTGGAGGCCGCTAATTGTTCAAGGTATTCGTGTTAATACGAAGGGAACACGGAACGGAATGGATTCAAGTCTGCGCGAATAGACATGATGTGGAATATATGAATAGTAATGTTTCACTTGTATTGCAAAACCGCTGGCACCGCAGCGACCATCACCGGAGATCGTTGCTGCATCCCTGCGAATTGCAGCAGCAGCCCAATTGACGTGCTGTTTGGGAAGCGATACGGTGTGATCTGCTCTGATTAGCGCTATCTGTAACGATGCCCTACACGTTTAATCCAGCTATAATCGAACCCTGCAGGATATAGCTTGTGTTGATGAGGTGCACCGCAGGAACGTTTGATTCATGTGTTCCTTTATCAAACACCTTTTGTATGGATAGTCGATATTAACTAATAAAGGGCGAGGATCGTCTGTATCATAGTCAATTAATTAAAAGACCGAAATTATTCGTTGAAATGCGGTTAACGTTGAATTCAAGTTAAACATTGAAGATCCGATTTATAGACATTTCATTACTTCTAGATCAACTGTTTGTTAATTTTACTAACTGAAAATCATCTCTTTCTTCCAACCAACAATGGTGGCCGATTTCAAGTCGATCGCATAAAATCGTCGTTCAATTATCGCCAAAGAAATAAGGATCCTCTCGTTTTGAATATATTATAAAACGAAGTGTTATAAATATGGTTTACTCGGGCGAGCTGAATGCGAGGCATTAATACCGCTGATTGCTCGTTCATCACTGTGGCCATTCTTTGCGTCTTTCTCTTTCAAGGTGTCTATCTATTATCTATCCCTGTACAGCATTCCTTCAATATATATTCTATGCCACAAAAGAGTAGTTAGTTACGGGTGGTGGCCGCGCTTTATTAAAATATTGGGTCACCCCCGTACGTGATATATCGTGCTTTTATAGGTGTACGCCGAGTCGAGGGTACGCCTAAGGTGCAAGCGAGGATCGAAGGTTGCCGGCGAGCGGCGGTGCCTCGTTAAAGGTAACCTTTCAAAAGCCCTTGTGCTTCTTCCTAAGTGGATGTCGAGTTCGTTAGGCGTGTTCCCGTGAGCTTCGCGGAGAATGAGCAGACCTATACCAGGATGTGCATGGCCGGGGCCATTTTGAAGAATAGCCAAGAATTATGGATATACATTTTTCTTGGTCTTTTTTTTTTTTCTTTTAATGCAATATAACTTTCCAATCCATTTTCATTCTGGTCAGGTTTTTGTTAAATTTGATTTTGAGTTATAACGGTAGTTTTTTAAATAATATTATTTTTAAGGCCGAAATAAATTTTTACTTCTCTCATAGTGTTATTAATTAAATGATGTTATAAATGAAAAACACAATTGTTAAATACAAAAATTTTGAATATTAGAATGATAATTAGAAATATAATATTTGTAACACCAATAAGCATTAATTAAAAATAAAAATAGTTTTGAAAAATTGATCAATCTAAAGCTGAACTCGAGTTAAGAATTTCTGTGTTAAAGCATTCCAGCTCATTCAATGATTGGAGGATTCCTTTATCGGATGGCTCGGTAACAAATGTTTTTCGTTTTTCGCAGCGTCGTCATTCTTGTCGCTGTGGAAGCTAGAATAATTTCCTTTGGCGAATCCTGCGCTTAACGGACAACTCGGCGTCTGCAATGTCGATGTAGACGTTCAAAGCGCTCACGATGCTCTTCTTCCGTGAAAGCGAGCTCGAAGCCGCACATAATTTAGGAAGAGCCCGGCAACTTTGTTCGAAGCTCGTTGTTCGATAACGCCCCGAGCTGCGTCGAGCAAGTAATTTCCTGGGAGGTAAGTGGGGGGAGGGCAAAGCGGAGGAAGATGCATTCTCGTTACCAGGGAATGCCGACACCGAGAAAGTAAAGGGAGGAAAGGAAGTTTTCGTATCCTTGCCTGGTGGAAGGTATCGTATACGAGGTGATTTTAATCTTGACGGCACTTGGAGACGATTTTACTGCCGCGTTAAAGAAACATTAATTGCGCGCTACAATGATCACTTTGATCGATGATATATCATTATTCGCGTCGTTACGAGTCAGGGAAACGATGTCTCTACAATTTAGATAACGAATAGGGTGGAAAATTCATATTACGCATTGACAGATTTAACGAAAATTTTCAAGAACATAAACGATTCCATTTAATAATTCCAAATAAAGTTTTCACCGCAACACACGTTTTTCAGAGAGATTCAAATATAGTAAGAGATGAAAAAACAAAAAACAAAATGTTACGTTTAAAAAAAGAATAAAAACTATTCCTCGAATGAAATGAATGTAAGTGAGTGATTGTGCTCATCAAGGATGGTCTTGCGTTGTATTCCGCTGGCGAATCGCACGATCCATCTAATTCGCTTTTTCCATCTCCGTCTGTCCGCGTGTGTGTCTCGCTCTTTATCCCAATGAACGTCTACGCGCTGTTGCAATCTGGCCACGTTTGACGCGCGATAACGATACGGGCATTCAATGAGTCCGACATACTTGACGAGTACGTAGGCAGTCCGCTGAAAGCCGGATCCGCGCGTGACCGGATAACATTGTAGTAAAAGCGACGCGCAATGGATAGTGTCGAAAGCTCGGTATAAGCACGAAAGCCGCACCGGAATTTTCGACAAGCCAAATCTAAATGCAGCTGCAACTCCAGAAAATCGAAACATGATAGATCTGTCCGGTTATTGATTTATCCTCGCCCAGCCTATTTCGAGCGTGAAGGGGCAGACGTTACTCTGCCTGCTTTTGTGCTATTCTCCGTGTCTCGGAAATGCAATTTTATTATTTACTAAACGGACTCATGATTGATTTGAAATGAAATAGATATGACTGACGTAACTTGATTATCATTTCAATGCATTAGCACAGTTGCTCGATGTTTGGTGGCGAGGCTAGTTTTGTTTAGGCACTTTTGCTCGTTTTATAATTAGGGTTAACGTTCAACAAACTGTTTTCACGTTCAATTTACAAAAATCACGATTAACAGCTGTTTCGTAATCTTGAAATGTTTATTTTATTAAACGTAATAAAACAGTTAATGTTACACGAGGAAGTTTAGTAATAAGTTTATTTCAGACGTTTATATCTATTTCCATATGCGTGTATAAAATATCATGATGACATTATCAAACTTTCAGGAACAATAAAACATTGAAATTGATTGTAAAAAGATGAGTAAATAGAATGAGATAAGTTCAATGACATAACTATTAAAAAATGGTAATCGTCATTTATTGACATAAATCTATTAAAATTATACAAATGTATTTGATTTAAAAAAAAAGTAATTTCCTTAATCACTCATATTTATTTTTGATCTAATAAAGATACAATCAATTTCTTCCATAATTATTTGACCAAAAGTACGTACAAATGCTATGACACCGGACAACAGTGTTCATAACACATATTTCATTATTAAATAACGTCAATTAAATGGACAAAGTGAACTCGCATCGCGTATTCAGTTTTTATTTGGAATGATTTACATAAAAGGTGAAAAATTAAATTTCGCGATGGCGAATGAAAAATAAAAAGACGCGAAATACACGAGAGTGAAAATGCATCGCGCTCGTCGGCAGGACGTATTACGGTGTCCGGTGCCAGAAGTTCGTGTACGGCTTGATACATTGCAGAGACTTGGTAGCATGGCTTGTCACCACAGGCTACGTCATGTTTTAACATTTGAGCTTACAAGAGCGCTAATCACGTCGGTACAGTGATACGTTGGACGGCACGGTGCGCGCGATGTCGCGCGACAGCCGCGACTTTTCTCATCCACGACGAGAGTTAACGATCTTCCGGTTTACACGTGTCCACCGAAGAGACATGAATTAGTCGACTTAATTGAATTTCGTCTCGTTTGCTACATCTAACAACAATGTAGCCCAGTGGAAATTTTTCATTTTTTATGAGTTCATTTTCGCGGAGGAACATTTCGCAGAAATAACCGAGATATTTCGCAAAGTAAATTGAAGGGAGATTTTTTTATTATTGAAATTAGAAATTATTGCGAAGCTGGTACTCGAAGGAAAACCGTGAAAATGGTTAGGAGCCGCAGTAAAAAATTATGGCCAAGACGATGCCAACAACCAAGTCCTGTATTAGCATGTTCTAAGTGCATTTAACGATAATTTCATATTAGCGGCTGGAATTTATTAGCGACTTCCATTATCGAAGTTTGGCGGGCTCGGAATGGCATTTTATTGGCCATCCAGATGGAGGAAGAAAGAAAATGTATAAGGACCTACTCCAGATGCAGGGAAATTTTTTTTTTTAATCGTAATTCTCAGTACTGAAGATTTTTTAAAATAAATTTTCCGTACATTTAATGATATTAATTTTTTAAGACCTTTTTAAATATCAATTAAAATAAATTATTCAATAACGATTGCAAATTGAAATGAAGTTAACATCGTCTACGTTAATAAATTAAGAAATAATTTTAATGTGTAATATTCTTGATGTTAGTGTGCGGTAAATTTAATAGACATAGCATATATGATTTTTCTATTACCGTTAGGAAATGACAAGTTATTAAAGTAATATAACTGTATGATATAAACGAGTTAATAACCCATCCCTGCAGGTTGAATGAAATAATTTCATTTCACTCAGTTGGACCCAATGCTTAGTCTCTTGTGAGTAACTAAAGTCTCTTTTCAATCTCTATTTGAGAAGGGTGGCTGCTTCATATGAATATCCTACGTGCAGCAAATGAAAAATTAATGACAGTAATATTGGATTATTCCTACGTAAATGCCTTTGTTAATCATTCGCAACATCACTGTTCGTAGCAAATCCAAACTTTTATACAATCATTCATGAATTATTTTTTCTAATCATATATCTATAAAAAAAAAAAGAATGCCCAACATGCCCAACAATTAATTTAAATTATTCAACATGTTTTAAATTTCAAAAACAATGTCAATATTACATGTGAATTTACTGTTATATATTGTATGATATTCAAGATTGTAGAAAAGTTTTTTTTTTTTGTTTCACTTAAAAAAGTGGATCGATGTCGAAGAAGGGCACATTGAAAGTTAAATTGGAAGACGGAACACGCGGTTTGGACCGCAGGATTGTTCAGCAGAAAGTGTACTACGAGAAGTAAGGATTTCGGTAGGGGGAAGGAGGGGGGGGCGTTTATGTTGCCTCTGGGAGAATCCCTGATGGGGTTATAGGACTCCGAGGCCTACTCCTTGCTCTGGATCTATGTTCCGTTTTCCTTCCATTTCACTGCTTAATATACTTGAAGATGTATATGTCCTACAGGACGGCCACGGAACGCGTTTTAGATTGCATGAGGGTCTGAGAGGAGGGGAAGGGGAGTGGCGAAACGAAGAGCATCGCAAGATCGAGAGATCGAGCTGGGATTTCCGTACAAGGCCAGATTGCCTATTCGCGTATTCTTGGATAATAGGGGATTTCGCGTTTTCTCTTGATGAGCTGAATTCGCTTTTACGAAAGCCTTGCGAATCCCAAATACAGTCGTTACGGTTAATTGCTTGCTGCTCTATTGCGAAAATGTCAGTTTTCGAACAATATCAAATTTTGTTGGCAATTATAAAGAATATGATTAATATTTGATAGAAACAGTTCGCAAGGCTTTAATTAACGACTTCGAATATCGGTAAAAAATAAAAATTATAAAAAAAGTAATTAACCTTTGAATTTTACAAATTATTATCTTCATCAGAAATTATGTCAGAACAAACTCACCGACGTCCAGGATTATGTAGAAATCAAAGTTATCACTCACCTGAAACAGACAAACAAGAGAAAAGATTATTAATGAGCTTGTTAATTTACAGCAGGAATAAATAGCTTAATAAAGATTTTCATCGGTTAAAAGTATATAAAAAGAAGAAGAAGTTGAGAGAGTTTACTATTCAGACATTATTTAATTTGAAAGCGTTTAAAACCAACAGGATTCACGATGATCCTTCAACGAGCAATATAAATATCTAAGCATACATAGTAAGCGCAATAAACCCTCGAGCAAGAATATTAAATACTCATACGAGGCGCATTTCAGTTGTAACAACCTATTTGCGAAAATGAAATATACTCTTGCTTTCGGCGCAGTCTTCGAGTTTTCGTCTTGACAAACAAGGAAGAGAATTTTAAAAGCCAGCAAATTATCCCCACCCGAGGAAAATTATTTTCGTATAACGCATAAATGTCGAAACATCGCATTCTCTTCGAGAAATAAATTCAACTGGTTATTCCGATAATAACCCGTGTTGTTGCGCTGCGCTCTCGCGCAGCCGTGAGAGATTTATACCTGTTTCAAACGAACGAACGAAGGCAAGAAGAGAATGAACCGCAGTGGGATACAAGAACATTTCACGCTTTATGTGTATGAAAATCCTATCACGATGGCACACGAGCCGTACGTGTTTTCAGGCGTACGCGTTTTCGCATAAACCTCCCAATCGTTTTATTATTTCTTAGCCGGACTGTGCGCGGGCGTAAGGAATATTGTCAACCGACTCCATTGAATTAATCACACTTTTTATGTCACGACAAAATTATCAATATAACAACCGTTCTTTTTTTTCTTCTTGTTTTGTCCTTTTTTTTTTCTTTCTTTTTTTGTATTTTATTTTTTTTTTTTTGTTTGTACAAACATTACCACTCGCTTAACCTTAATTTATTTTTCAGCCGCACGTAACGCGAGTGTTTATTTTTGCGCATCGGACCGACCGCTGACTCACGCGGAATAAATCACCTTTCATTTAGTCACGCTAAAGTACACGTAAAATATTCCGATTGTAATATAGCAATTGAAATTATGACGCACTTTCCATTTTTACGAGAAAAATGCCCGTTACGTACGCCGCGAACATTAATAAAGCCTTCCCTGTCTTCAGCAGTCGCAGAAGTCCGCCCGCACGACAGTTGCATATCCGCGTTCACGATAAATAATATCTTTATGCATTCATCGTGTCTCGATTAGAACCACGGAATCATAGTCCGTAACCTCGTATTTTGTATTTTTATACAGACACAAAGAACAAGAGCTGGAATTGCTAAATCTCTTTCATCTTATGCTTCCTCGACAACAGCATGTGTGAGAAAAAATATTCTCTCACAGCGAAAAATTTGCAGAGTTCGTAAGATAAAAAGAAATTATCTACTCTCAATAATTCCATAATAAAACTTGAATTTTAAACACAATTGTTATGAATTCGGTATAAATTTGAATTAAACACCGTTTTGTAATTTTGTATGTGTTACTCAGCATGTGTTAGAGAGAACATATATTTTGGTATGCGATGTGAAGCATGGTGCGAACTTGTAGGTCTTTTTTTGCGTTCGTCAGAACAGAGGAAAAAATCAGTAAAACGATGCGAGGAATGCCAGAGAGCGAGCGAGAGAGCGGAGGTTGAAGTTATCGTCGGCTTGTCGTTGAGGGAGGCTCGGCGGATGATCTGCATGTCGCGTCATCCGCTTCCTTCGTTTTGCTTCCTGCGAATGAATAAGCCGGGATTCACCCTCCGACTGCACGAGACACCCTTTACAACACAAAGGCGATCTCTCCACGGTGCACGACGACACTCGTTCACGTCGTACTCGCCGGAAAGATCGTCCTCGTTGCGACTAGGTGTAACAACCGGATTTCGCAAAGAGTAGTCCAGTTAAACAAACAAGTCATAATTCATTTCAGGAAACATAGGGGATTTTGAATTTCTAATAACACATCATCAGGACGTGTTCTAAACATTTTTACATTCACGATTATGAAATAGGTTCGAAAGAAAAAAAAAAAGAAATATAAAAAATATGTTTCGATGAATAGGAGGCGTAAAGTGGAATTTGGGTAATGGCGTTAGCATCAAGGTTGACTGGAAATTGTTGAATTAAAAATGTCCAATTTACAAATGTAGCTTGAATACGACAGTAGTCAATGCAATTTCACGTGGCTCCAATAAATGTCTAACATATCCTTCCAACCTGTATTCAATTATTTCTGGTCTCAATTGTTGGAAAGTCAATTTTACCATAGAGAGTCAATTGAAAAATGTGACTGCACCGCATCAAAATAATTTATATCCGTCGTGTCCATTCTCCGCGTGATAAATCGACCAAATTTAGTCCACGTCAGATCGTTGCATTATAAATGTAGTTTGGAGTTTACCGCGACAAAGAGAGTGTACAGCAGATTATCCGCGGCGGTAGTCGGCTTTCTGGAATTCGGGATGGGGAAAACGTTCTCTTCAAAAATGTATGACTTGTAATCGCTCCGATGCGTCCTGCAGGACACGTTTCCCGCGGGAAGCCGGCAGACGATCGTTTCCTAAGAGCCGGTTATGCAATTTTGATGTCGCTCAGTCGATTCCTTCCTCGCCCCCAAGAAGCTCGCCTCACCGCCATTCGCATATCTATTCCGCGGTATTTCCAATCATTGTAAAACCCCAACAGAAATATAAAACCATAAACCGATCGGTCGAACGATATAGTTTCATATATAATGCAAGGACCAGACGTAACATATGTGTGCGCGCACACGCGCACCACCACCGAATCGCGTGCCCACCAATCGTAAATATATGTATATACCATTCGCGATGCGTTATCTGGGAATGGTTTTACAAGGGTGACATCCCTCGGCGAAATATAAACTTAGCGTCCTACAACAAGACGTATAACCTTCATGCACCAAAATGGCGAATGTTCCGTGAAATATCCAAACGAATGCGTAAATGATGCTCGACAATTTTCCGCTCCTGGAAACTGTAAGCAATCCGTCCATGATTCATGGCGTCAGAAGAGGGCGCGAGCTCATCTGATTTGGGTACTATATATATATGTATATAGGCGAGGTTTTATTGCACGCGCGACATAAGGACCATCAGGAATCTCCCGACAGAAGACAAAAGGGGGAAAAAGGGTATAACGCACGGTTTGGGAATAATGTGATATTCTGGAAATAATCTTTTTTCATATCTTTGGGGTTTCGGTGTATTTGACAATTGGTCCACCAGGGCGCGTAAAATTCGTTCGCGATTCGCATTGTACAACGGGGAATAGAAGGGAATCTGAATTCCCTGACAAAATAATGGCGCCGAAGGTCAATTGATTTGCGTGATTTTGGAAGAAAAAGAAGGTTCGTGGGGTTGACCGAAGGCGAAGTAGGAGACGAAGTCGAGGGTGGAAAAAGGAGGATGCAAAACGAGGACGGCGAGGAATTGTGTCGCTCTTTATGGTACCGGGCCTTCTTTGTTTGTTCTCTTGCTCTGTCGAATCAGCGGAGGGATATATGCGATGAGCACGAAAGATAGTGGCGGCACGTAGAGAACGAACGCAGTATCGAATAATTGGCTCCTGCGGCAAGTGCACATCCCGTCCATTATGTGCATCACTGCGTCGTGACCACACCATGGACGTACAGGGAGGAGAACGAATCTCCACTGAATCTCTTTTCTCGATAAAAAGCATTTCAAGAATGTTCTAAACTCCAATTGGCATTATTGCAAAACTTGATAAATTGGTGCACCTTTAATTACCATTGTAGAAAAAAAATCGTTAGGTATGTGTTAGAAAGTTTTATTTTTACTGACAGAAATGATGCTCGAAACTTGTAACTGTCGAACAAAATTTCGCCTCAAGTAAGATTATCTTTAAACGAAACATTGGCGTAACCTAAAGCCTATTTTAACATTTGAAAATTAAATATTTCATCTTGATCAAGTAGAAATAGGCAATTTGGTATTCAAATGCAGAGTACATTTTTTAAATGTACCTGTCGTTATTTTACCGAAACGATATATGGAAAGCGATAACGGTAACGGGTCTGCGCTTTCAATTGTTTAATTAAACAAATCCATTCGCCGGACGAATTTCATTCAATTTCGCCGTCCTTTACTAATTCGCAGCGGTTACACCGGGTTTAGTTACGTACGCGCGAGCGTACCGATATAAAACTGTGTCTCGCGGAAATATAAACATGAATAAAATGTATTAATTGTTGTAAAGCGCGAATTACGTTTGTATCTTCAGGGAATCTGAGATTTATGGCGCCCGTTAAAACGTCCAGTTGGTATAATTTCAAACAGAGCGCAAGATCAATTAATCAATCGCCTTTATTCCGCCCTGGCCTTTACGACGAGCGTTAATTCCGACGGCGTTAATTCTTCATTAAGAATTAATTATTAATGATGGTATCAACCAAAACACAAAAGTCAGCGGCCGTAGAATCTGATTTCGGAATGGGGTGTGCGCGTACGGTGTTACCAATCGTCGCTACATGCACAACCTCCGTCGGCGAGCAACGGCTCAGAGAGTGCAGTCGACCATAATTTCATCAACGCAGCAAGCCCGTGTGCACTCCGGGTGTTAGGTATATGCATCTGAATTTGATTAGTGGTAGCGTGGGAGGGGGCGGCGGTGACACCCTTCGCTACCGCAACGCTCGGCAGCGCCACTGCCACGCAGTCATCACGGCTGCATGGACGTTGCTGCAACTACTGCAATTATACGCTAACGTCATACGCGCCCCTTCTGCGGTCAGACGACACGTACATTACGAACTCAAAGTTACTCCTAATTTTCAACGAAAAACAAATTAAACGATCAAACTCGAATTTCATTTTCACGAAACTTCTCGTCCGCAATTTTGTAACTTTAGAAAAGTTAACAGCTTTTTAAGTTATTAAATTTCTAACAAAGAAAGCAAGAGAGAAAGAGGGAGAGAGAGAGAGAGAGTAATAATCTTTTTTTAAAGGTAATCATTATTTACAAATGAAAAGTAAATTCATCTTGAAATAAAGAAACGATCAGATTTAATAAATCCATTGTCCGACTGTGACCTGGCAAAATGAATCAACAGCGATTTTCAAAGGAGAGGCAGTTTAGGTGTCTAGGTTATCGGGTCATGATCACGGGGTGTCATTTCCGCTGCAGAACAGAGAGCGATGAACTTCGCGATGATGTGTACAGAGTTACGCGACGGATGATCACTCAATCCCCCGACATCAATCACGCCCTGTTCCGCGCGAGCTTTGCAGCTCTTTGGTAACTGAGCAGAACATTGAATCGCGGCAATAAACTTTGCCTTTACGAGCATTCGGTTCCTGTATTCTGGACGCAAAAGACTTCCACGCTTTGATTTATGCAAAATCTTATGACGGACGTTGATTTCAATTCGAGGGATGAATTTATTTGGTGCTTCGCGTACGAAATTAACGTTTGACGAGAGCATTTTTTGAATATAACAGTCGTTGGGGAGATTGGCCGTTCGTTCAATTGGCCTGAAACTTTTTTTCTCGTGACTTCTTGTTCTTCGGTTCGGCGTTACCAGGAGCAAAAGGGAACGCGAGCCAGCCACATACAGCCATAGCAATAACGCCGAGTACCAGACGCTAATAACAGACCGCGCCGGCAGTCCATAGGCTACCCCGGGCAATGAAACAAGGCCAAATAAAAATCGCGAGCGGAATTATTATGGTGGATGGAAATACAAGAGAGGAGAGGAAAGAAAACAAGAAGAAGAACAAGAGGGGAGGGAGAGTGGGAGAGATGGGCGGCAGTAAAGGAGATGCAGGAGTAATGAAAGAGGACGAGCCGAAGACGTGGAAAAAAAAAAAAGAAAAAAAAAATACGACGAGAATCTTTGGAGGTTGCGAGTTTCTCTTTGGTGGATAAGGCCTCAGTTTTCCGAGACTGTACGTACGGCCGGTGAAGCGTAAGTCAAAGGCGCTTTAAGTGGAACGACAGTGGCGATGGCGAATGATGTTAATGGCGGCAATGGCGAACGCCTCGGAACGCCAGGCCGACTTTTTGCCAAGCAAGGGTCAACTCTTTACGCGTGTAGTCACGCGGAATCGTTTATTTCGGACTCAAGGAGTTAATTGTACGATGAAAAAAAAAAAAAAAATGACAGCGCGAGACAAAACACCGTCGCGCCTGTCCCTTAAGGAATGGGATTGAGGAATAATTGACAACATTTATTTGCTCGTTGCAAAATAATTGTTCGTGTTAGTGGAACGTGGGAATTTCGGCTTTTATTTGCAAGCGGTACTTAAACTCATCGACGATGACGACAGCGAGGCTCGGTGCCCTAAGGTGGTAACCGAGGCAAAGGAGCACCAGGACGGCAATGAAGATTTTAACTTGTAATACCTTCCGTTTACGGCTCGCACTTTTTGTATCCATATAGCTTTTAACCCTTTCTCTGTAGAAGAAAATTTTCAAACATAATGTATCTCATGGTTTTGTTTCGTGAGCCTCGGGCAGTTGAAATCAATGTTCGAATTCGAGCAGGAAATTTCCATTCTGACGTGATCATTTCGTCATTCGTTCCTTTTATCCACAATTGTCATTCGCGTTGTTCGTACTTAAGCAAACCAGAATGCAGACTCGAATGATCTAGACACTCGATCAATCATCATAATTCTTGAGGAACAATGGGTTAATGCAATTAGTCAGGCAGCAGACTGCATTATTAAAAAGTAATGGCAGTTAACTGGATAATTGAATGAATAAAATAAGACATTCAATTTGTGGAGCATCGGTAACGTAGACTGTGGTATTAACGACGCCGCGTTTGCAGCGATATTTACTTATATAGAGGTACGTATATACGTATATCGAAGTAACGCACCAATACCAATGAAAAAGGTTGTATCCACACGTGCTGCAACGCACGCCCACACGAGAGGCGCACGTTGAAACAGCATGCGAAAGTTGGGAGGCAGGTGCTCAGGCTGCCATTGGCCACCTCACCAACATGGCCGTAACCCTTTTCCTTCACTGAACCAACTCAATCGCGCACGCGGCGTTAATGCACAACTACCAGGCCTTAGTGCTCGCTTAGGGGAGGTACCGTCGGTGTTAATTCTTACGAAGGCCTTCATATTCGCGAGTCAGAAAAGACAGACGGTTGGCGAATTTAACGAAACTTGATAGATGTTAATTGTACGAAAACAAAACTCATAGAGTTCGAAATTAAACTTCATTGCTCACGCTCTGTACATTGCCAACATTGAGACAGCCACGTTTCTTATTGCCAACACCTATATGACGTTTTAACGAGATTAGTAATAGTTGGTATAATTGAACGAATAAGTTCAACTACATTTTTCACTGCTTTAATACAACTCTGCAGGAATAATATCTCATTGACAAATTGAACATTTAAACATTTTTTCTTTGTTTCATTTTTCATGTAGAAAATGCGTTTTATTACTTTGTAAGTAATTTGTATGCGAGAATTGATTTGTATTATTTTTATTCGAGAGAAAATGTTGTCAAATTAAGAGGAATACGTTGTCTATTAATAAGAACGTTATAGTAATGATGGCAAAAAGAGAAAAGAAATTCTATGGCATTAACACATAGGAAGAAAAATGACTGTGAAATTCATTTCATTGCTTAACATAAAAGTTAGAAAAAAAGTCAAGTCTCCCTAAGGCAATTATGAAGGAATTGCATGTTCAAAAATAATCGTGTAATTATTCGATAATGCTTGGAATAAATTGCAACAAATGCAATTTCCATATATCTGAAATTATCATGCGTCGTTCGATAAGATTCGCAACTATGCGGCACGCACATTTTTGAAATCGATTGTACGCGTGTTTCCTGCATGTTTGTCCTTATCATACTATTTATCGTGCTTTCATTCCAACGATTTCTTTTTAGATGTTCTTATACACGAAAGCAAGCTGTACTGAAATAATATATTAACTTCGAACACGTGAATCAAAATACTCTCTCTCTCTCTCTCTCTCTCTCTCTCTCTAGAAAAAAGTAGTGCGAAATTCTACACGACCATATGATTAATTGTGTTTCATACAATCTTCGAGCACTCTGTACGTGTAACATTTATTTTCACTATTGCCATACACAGAATTAAATCTGGAATAACATTATTTATAAATCCAATCCGTCTATAATTCATTCACTTAAATCACATTCGATATCTTTTTATTAATCATGACATTCTCGAGTTCAAAAAAAAAAAAAAAAAGGTTAAATAGATTTACGCGTCAGAGAAATATCTGTTAAAGTTTTTATAGACCCGAAAAAATCTCTCCATCAAATTAAAATACCTATATATTGGAAGAAGCAGAAAAAGAAAAGAATATAAAAAAGTTAATCTAACCTAAATATCATTCCACAACCTAAAATTAGTCGAACTTAAAATCCATTTGTTTTTAAACTAAATTAAAATAAAAAAAAAGCACACACAAACGACAAAACAATTTCACAAAGTTTCCTTTGACCAAAAGGTGCAACATCGTTATTTCTTTTCCGGGTATTAAGAATCATTATTCAGTTAATGTTTTTTGCGCAACAAAATCCAGTCAACTGTAGCCTTTATTATCCTAAAAATAGCCATAAAACGGTCGGCTTCTCGAAATCATAATCCCCAAAATTCAGTCGAGTTAATCAACGCAAAAAACTTGTCAATTTCAATTTATGATCCGACCGACGTGTCGCTGTGTGGAAGCCTTCCCAATAATCTGTTACATCCCATCTACATGTCTCCTGCGTTATCTTGGGCCTCATTTCGAAGAGAAACCGGAACGCGTGCCTCGTTAATGCCGAACGCGAGACGGATACTTTGTCGTCGTTAAAGCGTCTTCGAGGCTCAATACAAAGAAGTCAAAACCCAAAAGAAGAAGGAGCAGAAAGAGGGACGAAGAGCGAGAAAGAGACGAGGCGGATATCCAGACGAAGGGTCGTAAATACGGTCCGCGGGATTTGAGGGACTAAGATGATTTATAGAAACTTAACTTTCCGGGGCCCATTCGGAGCGCCCTTCTCCCTTCTCTCTGCCTCGTCATTCGCCCAACAAGATGGAAGAATGCGTATCGGGCATCAGTCCATCTATCTATCTATCCGTTTGGCTGAATAAGGACAGAATTCATGTTAACCTCAGTTGTCCTTTTTGGTCCCCGCAGACCTCTTTTCCCCGTTCCCCGTTCCCCCTTCGGTGCGGAATATTTAATTACAGCCTTCGGTAGTCGAGTCAGAAGGAAAATAAAGCGCAGCGGAGGAGGGGTCGCTGCATACTCTATGTTTACCCCGTATTTCTAATTGCTTGGTCCAATGTAGGCAGCCATTACCAGTGCGGTTCCTATAACCATTCGACTCGAAATGGAGATTCTGAGCGATAATTACTGAAGACAGTCGGAACGGTTCGCGATTTTTTGAACCGCTTCAAAAGGTTCTTTCAGTCGGTTTGCATTTATTTCTTTTTTTTTTTTTTTTTTTTTTTGGGACACCATTTCTTCTGGGGAACGATTCTGGCGATGGCGTTACAAATAATTTTCTTTTGCAAATCGGTGTAAATAATTTTATTCTCGATAGATTATTAATTTCTGTTATAGATTAATTATTACAGATAGTGTCGTGTGATATAAAAATGGCATTCGTTTCGTTAACGGGACGTTTACGAGAAATTTTAAACTGAACACGCTGTCTTTTCTGCGTGTCACTTTCTCGTACACGAGAGTATGTCGGTCGGCAATATAGCACCCTTTTCGGTAGTGCAAAGAGTAATTAACATTCCTGTTTTAATTACAGTCAGCATCCCTCTCGCCGCGCTCTCTTTATTTTCTCCGTTCCTATTATACTATGAAACCGATCCTGGTGCTCGTTTTGTCTCAACCCATGCATTTATATCAACTTTGCACAGCTAAAAATGTAATAATGGCAAAAGCGAGTGCCGGTCTTTGCAAATATTTGTAAATATTTTGGCATATAAATATCATATAACATTCATACGATATGACTGTTTCGTTATAAAAAAAGCTTCGAGCTACAAAAAAAAAAAAATATATATGTATATATCCGACGCTCGAAAAAATCAAGTACACTTGTTTTTAAAAAATAAATCCCAATTTCGCAGTCCTGACGCTTTCAGAGAGCCGATGGTTTTTATTTGCGAGTGAACAAAATGCATTTCACAATTAACGAAATTGATATCGGAACTTCTATTTATTGCGTGCTTTTGATATATGTCCCGTACGTAAATATAGAAATCGCCTCGCTGGAGTCAGTCTGGACTTAGTCAAAATATAAATGTGTAATGGAGTGTCCGTGCGCGGTTACTAGTGTGCGAAATAAATATATGCAAACGTTCGTACGTAGCACGCGTGTACCGTTAAACATCGGAGTGAGACCAATTCGGATTTCCGGACGCGGACACCCGTATGACCTTGCTTACGACCAATCAGAACTCGAGCACCGTTGTCCAAAACAATCTCACTCTCCCCCCTCTCCCCTCGTCACCTAAAATTTACACGCTACCGAATTTTCACTACGCGTGGCCATCTCTATTCCCTTTTTTTTTTTTTTTAATTTTTTTCGTTCTACGTTTTTTTTTTTGCGGACCACTTGCGCGCAAAACCAATTTTTGCAGAACGCGATTTCGAAACCGGTGTATTCGCGCAAATTACACGACCGACTCGAATGACATTTTTAAAAGCGACCGGAGCACCCGTTGGAAAGGAATAATCGATCCGTAAAATTGCGAATTCCTTTCTCATGTCCGCTGTAAAAAGGGATTCTATGTATGGAAAATGTGCGAAAATTGAGATTAATGTTTGCTGGAAAGTAAATCTATGAAAAACTTGAATTTCATAGAAACGATTTCTAAATGAACTTAAAAAAAAAAAAAAAGTATCTTAAAAATTTCTCCCTTATTATGACAAATGAGATTTCCTTTCATGGGATAAAAATACTATTTGGGAACATTCGAATCAATAAACCTTGTCTCTCGCATCAAGAGCTCTAAAAATTTGTCTAGTTGGTGCGTACCATAAAGAAGGAAAGGAAGTTCAGTAAATGATAGGAGTACAAAAATTTACGTGCATTTTCCCAGGGCACGTTAGAGTTTGAAATCGTCATCGGGAAAAATCGCGTCGTGTGTCGGGCGTAAGGAATCGTAAGGTGAAGAGGGCTGAGAACTGGGAAGTCAGGGTCGGGGGTCGGCAGGTCGGACCCATTTTGTTTCCCTGCCGGCGTGTGGCGGTGCGATAGCAGCGGCACTCTGTCAGAGCGTGACGTTATCGCGACACCCCTTCTCTCTACCTAGCCAAGGGGTTTCGCGTACCCTAACCATTTTCCGAGCGTGTCGGGAGTGGGCGAGTGCGCAATGTGGATCAAGCCATGCTTCCTTCTCTTTTCCTCTTTTGTCCCCGCAAATAACCTTCTCTTTATCGAGCTTTCTTCTCCCTCCCTCTCACTTACACACACACACACACACACACACACACACACACACACACACACACACACACACACACACACACACACACACACACACTCTGTCTCTCTCGCTCTTTCTCTTGTTCCCAGCGACTCACGATCTTTGAAGTCGAGGGCGACCGGGAACTCCACGGTAGGACGCCGATAAGATTGTAACAAACCGAAGGAGTTAGAATTTCCCTGTGAAATGCTTTGCCAGGAAACGTTTGCATTTTAAACGACGTGCTTGGCCCGTTTTTTCTTCTCTCCTTTTTAACTTCTAACTGCCTTTACTGTCGTCCTTTTTGCACTGTTGCTTCCTCCCGAACGACGTCGATGCTTCACCTTGCGCGATAAAGAGACTGGACAAGCTCTGACGTCAGTCGAGCTCGAGGTCGTATATAACGCGATAAGGGCTGTGTCGAGGCATTGTAGGATACACGTTTTGCCGGAAGGAATATAAAAGCTATGGAAAAAGGATCGCCGCGAAAAGAAACCTACGTGCTGCAATTGGACTCAATATTCCAACTTCATTTATGTGATTAAGTTTTGAAATTTATGACTCTTAGAGCTAGAATTACTGGAAGTACTTTCTTGGAGTTAAGGATAATGCTTTTTATGAGAACCAGGAATGTTCTACATTAACGTTTTTCATTGCTCGTCCTTTTTGTTTAAACCCTGAACAGACTAATCTAACGTTACACGTGGGAATGAAAAGAAATATGATTACGGATTTAATCCAAATATATTTCAGAGATCTCCGGCCAGGTATACGGGCGAGGTAAGCAGCGACACGCCATCAACATAGCCGAGAGAGAATTTCGCGTTTGACTTTTTTGCCAGGAGAGTCGTTCTCTACCGGCAGATGATTTCCGAGCTAACTTTCGTTTCTCTCCGGTTACTATCGACTCTCGTTTATGCGCATCCCTATTTCTCATCTCCTACCCCCCATCCTACGACGCCTCTCCTCTCCGTCGATCTTCTACTCTTTTATTTCGACTTCTCCCTCTTACACACTAACTCCGTGCGAAAAAGAAAAGGACCGACTCCGCCTTCTCCTCCTCCTCCTCCTCCTCCTCCTCCTCCTCCTCCTCCTACTCCTTCCCTTGCGTTTCTGTATTCAATCCTGCGTCGTCGCGATCGTAAAAACGCGCCAGTTTCGTGCCCTTCGAGGGGATAATATCTACGTGCATAGCTATGCGCTGAAAAAATGACCGCATAACAAAAAGACCCATTCAGTTCATTATACAAGGATGTCAAGTTTTATGACTCTTGACAATTAGGATAAATCTGACTTGAGAACGTTAGCAGAAATCTGAGCTAATTATTAAAGAAGATCTGACATTGATAGAATTGTTATTAACCGAAACAAAAGTTAAGTGGGTTTTGAAAAGCATCGTCGAAAAGTCGCTCGTTTGCGTGTACCACGGATATCTTCGATTTTTATCTCCGCTCTCCAGACCAACCGGTAACGAGAGAGAAGAGTCGTATAACCCCGTCAACGTTCGAATACTTTGCGAATAAATTGTCGGATCATCCCACCAGCCAGATAGAATCGGCACACAAAGAAAGCGAATCATTTTCATCAGTACTGTCTAAATTTCATTTTATCATCCGCACCATTTTGCGTCTCTGAAATTTGCCAAATTGTTATAATGTCTATAAAATTAAAATTATCCGAACATATTAAAATACAAGGAATTATTTCATTTCCATATGTAAAACAACGAATTAAGTTGCAACAAGAACCCAGGCGTGCTTTTTTGTTCCGAGAAATGGCCGGTCTGTGTTATATAGTTTCGGATTTAAACCGAAATAATTAATCAAGTTGGCTCCGGTCACCGTCGTTGCATCCTCCGTCTCACTCCCTTTCTTTCTATCTCCCGGCCCTAGGGTATCTATTACATTATACATCACCATGGATACTCGAATTCTAATTTATTCACGAGCGGCCAGCACTCTTTCCCTCCCGCCCTTCCTCCCTCTTCAGATGTACCACGTCAGTATCCTCTGGCAGATAGACAATGATGATGACGACTCTTCGAAAATCCCGTACATCCAACCTTGTGCCCATTATATTTATTCGATTCTTTATACCCGCGATTCTTCATGATTTCTTTTATCTCTCTCTCTCTATCTCTCTCTTTTTTTTATATATATAAGTTCTCTTCATTCAGTAATTGTCACGAAACTCGTTTCTTTGTGCTTAGAAAAAGTATTGATGCTCTGTCAATACCTGGCTAATTCTCTGACAAAAGATTCATGTTAAGTTTTAATGTATGGATAAGGGAGATCAATCTTCAAACGTCTGCAAAGTTTTTCTCGAGTTTCAAGAAATAAATAAAATGGTTAGGAATTTTATTGAAATTGTCTTCTACCGTGCTTATTCTGTTGTGATATACGAGACGTTGAATTTAATTAGTAGACTTGTTATAATTTCATTTTGTCTTGTAAACGACTGAGATGTAGATCATTTGGAGGACGTTTCCAGGCTTCAGCAGGATAATATTGTCTACATCTACTCGGGACGCTTATAAATACAGATATTTTTCATGGTAAGCTCAGGAACACCTGTGTCTCTGTAGCGTTCCACGACAAAACGAGTGGGTCGTTTCCGTGAACCTCTGTTGCAATCAAAGTCTAACGTTATATCGATCTCCTCTTATCTCTTTGCCTTCTCCACTCAGCATTTCAAAAACATGTATCTTTTATTGCGTCCGTAAAACAACTTGTCTGAGCAAATTGTTCAAAATGTTTTCGCTGTCCTTGAGAAAAAGAATCATGTTGAAAAACGTGAGGCGATACACATTTTCGCAGCTTTGATTTTGTTTTTAAAATGTTGTTGGTCAATTATTTTTCAATGGCGCAGAGAAGGCCTGAGTTTATATTTCTTTATAAACAATTACAGAGGCCGATTCAATCAGCATAACAGTGTGCGCAAATGAGCTGAATTAAGGCGCAATGAATTTCTTCAATGACGGTATAATGTGTTAATCCGACGCCATCGCGGTTTGTGAGAAACGCTCCCTCGCGATTTTAAAGCGCTTAACGCAAGGGCCGCCCAGTGGTTTCTATTTTTTACGAGAATGTCGTGGAGGATGAAAAGAGGGGACAAAAAGTGTTTGGAATCACTTTAAAAACACCCTGATGCATTATGCATAGCTTTTAACGAATCACTTCTGAATAAACGTACAAAAAGAGTAGTCGGGAATTAAATTCATCCATACCAACAAATTTAAATGTAAATAAATTCGCGCACCGAGATGTACGTTTAAGAATTTTACAATCAACGGAATTATCAATACAATTTCTTCAATGAAATTACTTTCTTCTTTTCTTTTTTTTTTTTCTTTTTTTTTTTAATATTAATTTCCGTTTGGAATTTAAGTTAAACGTAATAGCAGTTTCGACGAAGTTAAGTAGAAAGAACTGTATTGGAAATACGACATTATTGGCTATCCGGAAATAGAAGCTCGAGGTCAGATGTAGATACAAGCAGATACCGTTTAGTTGGACGAATTTTTTTCTTGTGCCCAGGCTATACCATCATAACAGTATTCGATATCCGGAGGGTTCGCAGATCTCCGGTTATCAAATGCGAATACTTTTATCCCCAACATGATTATTGCCAAATAGCCACAGATCCTCCGGAATAAGAGGAAGGATAAAAAAAAAAAAAAAGCAACAAGAAAGAAGAAGAAGTTTAATTAAAAAGTCAATTTTACAATTACACGTGTTTCAGCGCGTGCTAAAAAATAATGAAAAGCGTTCGAAATTGAAAGATTTTTAACCGTCGGTCGTAACGGCGCTGCTGCTCCTCCCGAGCGGTGCATTATCTCAGGTAAATATAAACGTAGAGGAAGTGGCCCTCGTATCGTAAATATATAGTATTTTTACGAGCAGAAAAGATAATAACGTACGAGTTGGAGGACGAATTAAAATCTTAAGAGAAGATACCGCGCACAGCTGGTAAAGGTAATTGCGCCACGTGACTGTTGGTACGTTAGGTATACTGTCAACCCACCCCCTCACGCACCCCCCGCCCTCCCACCCCTGCCCCCGTCGCTCTCAGACTTCCCTCAGCTACAGAGGGTCTCACTCAGTTCTCACCCTTCTGTCCTCTCTCTCCCCTTCGGAGAAACGAGCAACGAGCAATTTCATTACTGCTTAACGCCTGTCATAAATCTTCACGGCTGCCCCCCGCCCCTCCGCCCTCCTCTCCTCGCCGCACGGCCTCCCACCCTCCCGCCATCCTTCACCCATCCACCCACCCATTCTCTCTTTCTCTTTCTCTCACTCGCTCTCTTGTCTTTCAGTCCGACCGCCCGTTCTCAAATACTTCTTGCGACACGCTCTCATCTCCTCCTCTCCTATTTCGCATCTCATCTCGCTCCTGCGAAACTGTAATACGACCCCGGGTACAGCCACCCTCATTCTCTCGCTATATTCTTCCTTGTTGTATCCTTTTGTCTCATTGTTTTTTCACTTTGCATTGATTACTCTTTCTCCGTTGCGAGAGGAATGATGCGAAAGGGGAAGGAACGAGGAAATGAAATACATGTTTCATCCTTACGTTAATCATTTCATTGACGAGAAAGAGAACAATAATCTACAGTCCTCGTTCGGTTTTATTATTATTTAACCGATGTTCGATACTGGTTTAAGGATCGCGATGTTAAAGCGGTCGTTAAATTTTAAAGAGTTAATTAAATATATCGCATAATTTATTAACGTGTAAATGAAAATTGTCTTTAGCAACGATGTGATGTATTTTGTACTTGCGAAGAAAACATTTCGATGTTTGATGGTGCCGGTGTTTGGGACAAAGAAAGAAGAAGGCCGCGCAGATCGGAATGTAGATGGCATCGTCACGGGGAAGGGAAGGCGCCAATCAAAGGGAGATTTTTAAGGATCTCACAGGCGTTGATGAGTCCGACGCGATCCTAACATATTTCCAATGGCGATGCGCGATGACGCTGATTCTCGCCGCGCGAGACAGCATGGTATGCTACTGCGCAAGCCTATCGCTATTCGGTCGCAAAAAAAGGTCGGGTACTCGTCGGGGGCCCCGAGGTGACCGTGCCGTTTGTCTCTCGTCGGCCCTGTTCAACCTTTTTCCCAGTAATCCTACATTGAAAGTCGGAATCGGCAAATCAATTCGTAGGAGGAGCGTGTTTTGATAGCAACATCAGGCAGACGGGCATCTCATCCTCGATGCAGTAACAAAAAAATTCATTATAATCGCGATAAAACTAAATTTGTACTATTGGTTTACACACTAGTTTGCACTGCGAATAAATATTCATTGCAAAATTGTTTTGCTCTGTCGTTAGAATTAGACGTCGTGGATCTTGTTGAGCTACCTATATCTCTCTCTCTCTCTCTCTCTTTCTCTCACTACACTTTGCAATTTGAGATCGATGAATTTGATGAACTCGTCTCAGCTCGAAGTGAACCTCGATTCCGCTGCGTGGTACCGGTCACTCGGGAGAATAATTAATTCGCGTTTAATATATTCCATAAAAAGTGACAGTCGCCAGGGGACTTCCTAATGAATGAGACGAGTTTACATAATTAATGCATATCTTCGTTCAAAATACCAGACAGTCTATACGGTCGGACTCCGACGACTACACAAAACTGTGATCCTCGCATTTCATTAGTTCTCTCAATAATCGAACGAATAGTAGGATCGCGATTACACTTATAATAATAAAGGCAACGACATCAAGGTTTAGTGTTTTTTACTACGGTCATTATTGGAGAATGAGATTGTTTCCATTGACGTTGCGAGGGAAATAGTGGTCGCCGAATTGAGTCATTTGGGAAAACACATCTCTAGGACCATAAGGTTTGATCAGCACATAGGATACCGGTGTTAGCGTAGTACGCTGCAGATAGAGAGCGAAGAGAGGGCGGGATTCCTTATATAGAGATGGTCTCGTCCGTGATATAAGATCCGGTAGATCCCGTAGGAAATCCCGGGAACGGATCTATCTTACCCCGAGGGATATCTGCGGGGAAGTGGGCCGGGGTTCACCTGTCAGCCTGAATTAAAGGATGGCTGGGTCGCTTCGAAGAAAAAGATACCGAGTGAGAATGGAAGATGAGAAAAGATATATGGATGTTTTATGATGTCCCGAGATCTAGATCCTTGTGTAATAAGCATAAATAACGACCTGGATGAACTGTTAAATGAAAAACAATGACAACGTATCCCAGCAACAACGATGAGGACGCATTAAATCAAAAACCATTTCGTCGATCGCATTAGCCGTGTCATAAATCGAAGGAAATGATTACATTGTTGTCGAGGCAAAACTACGAAAATGCTAAAGTGAAATTGACAAAAAGGATTTTGAATTAATGACAGTTTTGTGTGCGAACGAACGTCGCGCATGTTGTGTTGTCGCAGATGCCGACGATTTTGTAATTTATGTCCCGCGTTCGTGTATGTATGCACTTACACCGGAGCGTGATCAATTAACGCGCTGTACGGTTTATAATTAATTAATATTTCATTAATTACGCGGAGATCCAAGAGGCTTTCGAAGCGGGCGCTGCGGGATGCTCGGGACGCTCGTTGATATTCAGTATTAAAGCCCAGTGGAACGTGCGCAATTCGTTTCCAGGTTACCGCGCCGTGATATTATTGCCATAAGAATTTAATAGCGCCGTTACCTGACGACTCCGTAAATACGACTTGTGCTTCAAAGCAAAATGACGAATCGCGTAATAGTTTCACTTTTTTTTTTTTTTACTTCTTTTAATTTTTTTTAACTTTCTTTTCTTTCTTTTTTTTTTCTTTCTTTTTTTTTTCCATGACTCCGTTTAACCTCGAGCTCGGTTGCATTTTTAATTACGATCAAGAATTTCACGATGCTTTTCGCGATAAGGATAAATAATGCAGTACATTAATGGCAAATGTTGGCTAAAGCTAAATTATAATGATCTTGTCGCTGACTTTTTGCAATAATCCGTTTCTTTAAATTCATAATTCGCAATCGAGTTTTATCTAATCTCTGACATGCCATCGATTGATACAATCTTCGTTTTATTACATGATTTTTTAATTATGAAAGCAATTAAATCTTATACCGGTGTAATATAAATTTCATAAACGTGCACGATGAAAGTTATATATTTCATTGATTACAAAGCATGTAATATAAACAAGTGTTCGAAAAGAGATTGCAACGATGGAGACTTTGATTTGAAACATTTAACGTATATAATGGAAATTAAACATTTAACCATCGGCGGGTTTCACATTTCAGTTTGATCTTTCACCCCTTACGAAGTCACGTTCGTCTGTGTCTGCTGCATTTTGGTACTGCGCCGTTATTAATTTTAATTACTTGCATTACATTCTTTGTTTATAAACGATTTTCATTTCTACATTTCACACAAAAATGCTTATAAAATTAATTATATTTAACCTTTTAATTAAGATAACTTAAATCAATAAAGGAAACTATTTTAATTAATTAACTATCAAAAATCTTAAAAAAATGAATATATTTCAACATTTATTTTCTAAGGAAAAATTTGAACAAAAGAGTCCTCTACTTTAAACGCGATAGAACCACGTAGGAGATGAGTTGGGGATATATTGATTAGTGAAAGGTCTTTGGTAAAAGTGTTTCGGTCATGTGTACGTCGATAAAACGTGAATGCCACCCCCATTTTCTCAACGATCAATTCGTATATCGTCCCATGATACCATTTCCAAATCTCCTGGCGATCACTGTGAAAGTGCTTAATGTTATGTGAATAATATAATCCACGAGTCATCCTTTCGAACGCGGTATACGATGTTCGGGGCATCACATAAAGTGCCTGCAGAGAGAAATATATAATCTAAAGATAGAAGGATGCATCAAATATTGATGGCCCTGCGTTGACCACTATCTGCAAAGTACACGTGTACCTGTATTACTGTCCCCAGACAACCAAAATATAGATGGCCTCAGAATCTGCACTCCTCTTAATGGGGTGCCATTGATATCTTCTGACCCCTAAACTCCCATGTATTTTTAAAAGGCAACGCTTTATGACGAGTGTATTTTCAGTGGATTCAATTCTCTAATTCCTCTCGTGCGCCACGTAATATATCCTTTGATAATATTTTGATACGTGTGTGTTTTATACATATAAGCAAAGAGAAAATGAGATTTTCATACTAAACGGAACTTTATGAGGACGAAATTTAATATGCCTGGGTGCACAAGTAATGCATGGCATTAAAGTTGAAGCCCCCAGAGACAAACATGGGATTACAACCACCGACAAGTAGAACCAGAAAGGATACAGAACTGCCATGTTGATGCAGCGATGTTTCCTTTTTCAAACGTCTCATCTAGATTATTTAACCGGCGACTCTGCGCATTCGAGAATTTTAATAAATCTATCCGTGGATTATTGTTCGCGGGAATCGCAGCCACCTACTGATTTTTTGAGAGGCGACGCATTGAAGTGCGTGCTGGGGTATGGCGATGCAAAAAAAAAAAAAAAATATGAAAGAAAAAAAAGGACGGGCGAGACAAAAAGTTGAGAATAAAAAAAATTACAAGGGCGGCGGCCAACGCTGCTGGGTTGAGGGATTAAAGGCGATAAATTTCACAAAAATGGGAGCTTAAGCCGTCGCGAGAGGCCGACAGTCTAATCCGAGGTTCGCACGTCTCTTTCAGGAGATGGTGGTACCGGGATGGTTTCAGGAAGCGACGACATCGCTCCTACTACGGGACTGCAGAACAGTTTTTGCAATTATCTGCTGGAAAAGCTCTATCAGAAAAGCCCGCTGCTATTCTTTTCCACCTTTTTTTTTTTATTTAATTATCAAATTGCACCTTCCTTTTCTCAACCATTGACGTTTGCGAAATCCCTTTCTTAAAGTTTCTTTAATAAATTACAGTGTTGCAGCAACAATAAAATAAGAAATATGTGTGAAGTTTGAAACGTTGATTTTCAACGAAATTTAATAATCCAGATAAATGATCATTATGAGAAAATCTGTGGAAATTGACAATTGAGAAATTTGGAAATAGTTAAAAATTTATCACACACATATTTAGAATTGATTGAAATTTCATAAATCAAATATAATAGAATTAAGAGGTTGAATGATTTTTCGAAATTGTTTGAACGGAGATAATGATGTCTGGTTTCATGAAAGTTTCACGAAAAAATCAATCACTTTGAGACATGTACGTGGGTCGTTTTCTTGATAGTCAGGTATTTGTGTGAATCATGTTAGCATGTGAAACCACGAATTTGCTTCGAGGCGTGCAAAGTTACCCTTTAAATTAATCCCATTATGCATGCCGCGTACGTTCGCCGGACATAAGCGCCCTCGAACCTTAAAGTCTGAGCCATTATGGCGCGTAAGAATCGCAATTACATGCATCCATATGCAAAGGCATCGCTGAGGGATCAGTAATGGTAATTCTCGTGAGTCCCCAATTGCTTTTGGAACGTCATAATATTTATCCTCCTGTTCTACGAAACCGCGCGTAAAAATTATTCAAATAAATTAATCTTCATTCCAAAAATCGTTTATAACAATTTCTTTCGACAATAATCCTTCGTAGAATAATGAAGACGTAAGAGACTTTTCCATGTCTTGTCATCGCGTGGGCAGAAACGATATTCTTCAGTGAATATTCGAGAACTCGGTGGTCCGTACAATGCTCGCGCATCAACATAATTACAGTTCGCTTCGCTGTCTGTTAGCCAGGAAGAACGAATCAGAGAACGAGCGAAGAAACGGTGAACGAGGCGAAGTATTATATTCAAATGCGAGGGTACAAGGCGGCGCAAGGGTTGTCCGCAATTGGGGGCAAGAGGGATGGAGAGGTTGAAGGTTGGAGGAGAGATTTCAGGAGGGAAGAAGGATGGAGCGAGAGAACACAGAAACGCCGCTTTGAGCCAGCTAGCGAGCCCCAGGAGAGGAAATTACGTCGTCTGGCTGACCCCTCCATCACCTCTGCTACGTTTCCTCGCCACTGACAGTGCAAGCAGGATGAAATGATACGAAACCAGAATCTAACAAAGACCAAATTCTGCTGGACGTAAGTTGTTCGACAATCGTTTTAAAATATATTTAAAAATTTCATCAAAAAGAGAAAAGAAATTCTACGTTCCCAAGTGGAAAAAAAACGAGTTTGAAAAATCAGTTGAATTTTAACAATTATATATCACTTTAAAATTTGTATTTAAAATTCGTCAAGTTTTGTTCGTCAGTATTTCATGAACAAATCATAAAAAACATTAAGTTTCTAATGATTATCCAACGAAATGTCTACTAAGGATTTGAATCAATCTAGACGCCAATGAAAATAATTCCGAGGATGAATTTCTAACATTTTATCAGCCATTAAACTCCAAGTGCATGAAAAGCAGGCAAAGAGGGTTGGAAACTCGTGCTCGGGATATCTTAAACAATTTGCATAGGCAATCATAGCGACAGTTTTTTCGACCGTAAAAGTTTCACCCCGCAGCTTCTCGGCTTCTGCGTGTACCTCGTGCCGTGGATACGACGCCGAGCGTTTTATGCCACCATAACCATAGCGTGGTATGGCCCACTTAGATTTCCTATCTCGGTACGCTGTTGCGGCTGAGGGAATCGACTGACGTGTATTGTCCAAAGGCACACAGCACCATTCCCTCGTAACGCTCTCTTCCACATGTATCATCTCCAAACCAACAAGCGATCGTATCCACGATCGAGGAGCGTGTTCTAGGGATTTTTTCTTCATTGCATCGAAGGTGGAATAAACGTCGAAAATATTAATGTTTCCCGGAGAAGGAAATACGAGGAGAAGAAGAGCCATTCTTGTTCTTGCGAAGTTGAGGTCCCGGCAAACGACACGACACGCCCGTTGTCACCCTATCGACTTTAAAGAATGCGCACTAAACATTTGCATACATCGAGAACTACTTTTCCATGCGAACAAATCCTCAGCATTATCAAACGGAGGAGTTTAGACTTCCCTCGAACATTTAAACGGGACATCAAAAGTCAGAATGCCGTTTTCAATTTCATTTTCGAATGAATTATTTAAAGGTTGGTATTCTTTCTTTTCATTTAATTAAAGAAAAAAAAAAAAAAAAAACTTTTACCGAGCTTGTCACTTCGAATAAAGAAGTTGGGTTCACTGTATTACAAGTATCTGGTGCATGCGTTAGAGGAACGAAGTTTAATCAAACTGGTGTTTCTAGCAACTAGCTCCAGGTCGTGATAATATGCGTCAGGATAGAACACAGTTCTGCCTCTAACAAATTAATTTCATTTATGTCTGGTTGTCCCCACAGTCGAGTGATCTTGGAAATCTGCTCAGATCACCTATCTTTCTCCGGCCCCCTCTTTCTTCGTCATCTTTATCTTTTCTTATCTACACGTTCCTTTGCTTGTCTACATCAATACGAGATACGATTGGATTGCTGTCAAACAGGAACAAGCCTTTGGGACAAAGCTTGACGAAATTCAACGTTTGTTTCCATTCAGACAGTAATAACCATAAATAACGAAAAATGCAATTTTATACCTCTTTAAATACAAGTGTAAGTAAAATTCATTTTAAAATTGACTTCAATAAACTACTACTTTTAATTATAATTTTAAATGAAAAAAAGTTCACACATTTTGTTTAATACTTGAAGCCATTGAGGTAAGCTAGAATTTTTTAAAGATAAAATTTCATTGACTTTTATTTACGAAGACACGGTAGAAATGTTGGTTAAAAATTCAGAACCATTATAATAATCTAAGATAATCGGACAAGTAGGGACGATCGATGGAGCACAAGCCGCAGTTGTCGAAGCGTAGGCTAACACATGCATTAAAGCCAAGAACCCACTATATGCGCTCATGTCATATCCAATACATGCATTTACACTTGGAGCGCGGGCATCGTTTCGTTGGGGAGGGTTCCTCTAACATCGCACAGTAGTTCCCTCAACCCCCAATGCTACGGTATAATGGCATTAACCAAGCTGCAATATGATTACCGCTCTCGTAAGGTAACCTGATCACACCCGTAACACACGCCACGTTACTCGGCGCGTTACGCAACTGCGAGTCTCCCTTTATCGCGTTGCGCTTTTTGTAGCTCTCATTACACGTGAATCATTTGGGGGTCTACGAGGCGAGAGGGTCACACCGCTATTTCGGGGGTGGATTCTCCTTATCTCTGCATTAAAAGATTAAGTTCTGACCCGGACTCTCTCTTTTCATTGCGACCCTGTTTGTCACCGGGTTTAGCGATCGGTAATAATGTCGTGAAAAGTGATTGATTGGAGAGAGGCTAAAAAAGTGAACGGCTCCGGGGGGCAATCACAATATATAGGGTGACTAAATTACGACGTTGTTAATATTAGTTTGTTTAATTGGTAAATGTTTTGTTATCGGAATTTTTCAATTCCAGAATTGATTGATTTTTTTTACTTATCGATAAAAGAATATTTTTCATGACAGTATTGAAATGATGTACCCATTAAATTTAGTTTTCATGAAAATGAAAATTGTGATTTGTAGTAGAACGGGAAAAATAGATTACGATTTAATTATTTAAAGTGGTAATAAAAAAAAAAGTGTTTTGTCATGAAAAAAATATCCATTTGAATATTGTTGTAATATGGAAAAGCAAACTTACCGTGAGGTGTTGAAACAGCCACGCCCTGAGGATGTTCGTTGCGACTTTGGGGAAAATGCCCCTCTTCTTTTGGTTCTTCTTACCCGACGAATCATCGTCTTCTTCCCCCGTACCTTCTCCACTACCGATACTCGCATTACTTGCGTCACCTGAAACAATATAATTAATGTAATGAGAAAATCAGATAAGATAAAAAACAAATATTAATGTATAAACAACTGATTAAAAAAAAAACAAAATAAAAAACACGAATGGTTTATGTCATTAACTATTCGAAACTGCGTTTAAGATCAGGTTTAAATTTCTATGCATATAAACGCCATTAAATTCCCCGGAGCAGAATCGGTTATTCTATCTCTCTTTTATTTTCCAGCCTGGTAAGACTATCTTTCGCGAGAATAAATGCCTCGTCATTTATCAATCTTAGCTTTTTAATTACATTTAAGTCTTAGTCCCACAGGAGATTTTTAGTATTGAGAGCTCACTATCTAATAAGTAACGTAATTGCGGCTTAAGGGTAATTTGGATCTTTGAAAAAAAAGCAGCTTTATTCTCTACAAAATAATACAGATAAAAATAAAAAGCAATTTTAATTGAAACAAAAAATAAATAAAAATTCATCGAATTCATCGAAAGATCACGATTTCAAATATTCGAAATGATATTTCTTTACGAAAGTATGTGCTCGGTTGGAGGATGAGTGGAGGCGTCAAGACGAGACGAGAGGACGCAAAAAAAAAACATTTGAAAAAATAGGGGAGCGATGTGACTTCAGAAATAGCGAATCATCATCTTCTGTACGACTTTTCTCGATCCTCGGCTCTAAATTTAAATCGCTTGCATGAAAAATGCTCGTCTTCGTAGCACGACGAAGGTAGAGGGAAGGGAGGGAACGAGAACGAAGGCGACAGAAAAACGACATCTAGGATGGCATAAACGTATAATTGGCTACACTTAAATCTCTATAACGTTAGAGCAATAAAAATGCAAGAATTGCCCGTAAATCAAACGGAGCAACGATATGATCCTCAATCGTCATTTCCACCCTCGAGACTTTTGTCCAAAATTTCGCTAAGCTCCAGTACGTCGAGTGCACTTCGCTGTAAGAAACGCAGGACTCAACGTATAAATGTCACTTCTTGGTCTGTTTCCCATAAGACACGACTACTTCCTTTTCTTATTTATGGGCTACTAATAAATGACTTACTAATAATTTTCAATTTAACATTATTTCCCAAAGAACAATATAATATATTTATGACATTAATCATCAATATTGGAAATAAATTTATTTTAATTTCAAAACAATTGTTTTCATTTTCATTTCAAGTCAGTATTCGGAAATATGCTTTTCGAGCTGAATTATTCAAAACGAAAGTAGTCGATCGTCGTAACCGACGCGATAACTTCGTGTTATAACTAAATTATTTTTGCCGGTTTACTTTGACAATGGCCAGCCCTGTACTTTTATCTCCGGATGACTAATTGAAAGCCATTTCTTCGCATCCATCTTTTTCATTCTACGGACGCAACGCATAAGTTTCTTAGCTCGTGGACACTCGAGCTCTGTACGTGTAATTTATACACGCATACACGCGCGTACTCATATATTTGACGTACCTACGATCTCCGCGGGGCACTCGGTACTCTTGTGTGTTGTTGCAGCCAGTCGGCTGATCGATCTGTATTCATAGGTCGTACGGTATAAAATACACTCGGCATGTCCATGAATCAGATAACTGTCAGTGCCGTTCTTCTGAGCGATGTCTCAATCGAACTAAGCTCCACTTCCTTTGTGATTCCTCGTTCTCACTTCGCTTATGCGTTTCTTTAGATTACTTTAAATATTCATCAAAACTTATGCTCGCGCTTGTTAGCAACGTCTTTTGACACGTAACATTTAACTAGCCTTCTTCTAATAATAATAACAATAATAATAATAATAATTTTAGTTCCTGGTTTTTAAGTGCGCCTGATCTACTTACCACTATCGATTTTTTATTTCTTACATAACAACAGCAGTCATTTATTTTACCGCCAATTTTTTGTTTGTTTGTGAATGTATTTTCTGTCGTTTTGTAAGAGACGATAAAAGGAAAGGCAAAACCTCAAACGATACAAACATCTAATGGAAGTGGCGCGTTGCTCTTTCATTAGCGCCTTTCCTCTGTCTAGCAATAAACAGCAAACAGAAGAAAATGTAAATCCGAGTGTCTCCCAGAAACGTGGGAGAAGGATAGACGGAGGTTTGTCTAACAAATGAGCCGCGCGACGCAAATGATTTAGTACACGATGTTGCACGGCGTTAACCTTTGCAGAAGATGATGAAGCGTGGGTGGCTAGTTACACTTTAGTTATTAGCCTCTAAACCTGCGGTGTCGCTTCTCGGTCGATGGACGATAAATACTAAATAAATAGCTACCCGACTGCTCTGGCTACGAGCTGGCAAACAAGGAAAAGTGATTTGTCGCAATCATAAAATAAACCTCGATTCCTCTACAATGCATAAAAGACATCCTCGCTTCTGCGAGAAACAATCTGTCGATTTCCTCGTTGTTTTACGATTTTCTCTCGATGGATTTTTTTTTCTTTGTCAGTGTGTAAGCGTTCAAATTGAATTGCACCCTTGTGGAAATAGCTATTTTGCAAATTCCAGATACTATCTGTAAAATCTTTCCATAGCTCCGAGTCAACGACTATATAACTTTGCAAACCTACAAATAGCCCTAAATTTTTTTTTCAGAGAATTTGCTGATGTTGCAGTTCTGCAAAAGTTCATTGGACATTATTTCTTTATGAATCAAATGAAATGGATTTGCAAAAAAAATTGTTTCTTCGAGACGGCGCGACAAACTGAAACGTGGTCTTTAATTCCATAAAAGTCGCGCGACGTCGTTTTGTAACGTTATACGTCCAGCAACGTCGATGCGACTGAAAGTAAAAGTGAGTCACGAGTTTTGGTAGCAAAGAGATCAACGAATTCCTGCGGTTCATCGCCAAAAATAGTCAGGGAATCGCCGCAGAAGAGAGAAGAGCTCGCGAGCGAGCCGTCTTTCTTTCGCGCGGCGTCTCGTGTTTTGGTGCAATGACCCTCCCTCGATTTGGAGTATGTGAAAATATTTGCTGTCCCGTGTAGGACGCGTTCGAATAACCGCCGTTGCACTTTAAGTGCGTGCACTTAATTTCAGTGCGTTGCGCCTCGTCTGCACGTCCATCGTCGGAATGCGGACGTCTCTTCCGGATGGCGGTAAATATGGCCTCCAAAATGGAGAGCTCGGTGGGAGATAGTAATAAACGCCGTCAATTGAGATTATTCAAATCCACAACGATCTCCGATGATAATCGAGTTTGACGGATTCCTTGCTCTTCTATTTTGGGGACCGACTTTTTTTTTCTCTCCCTTGATCTTCGCTTCCTCTCTGTTTTCCGTCTACAAATAAATGTCACAGCATCCGGCATTTTTTGGCCCCCTTCGATTTTTTCTCCCCCTTGTTTGTGTCTACTTCGTTATCTACCTACGCGATCATGCGTGTATCATGGCACCGAGGTTACATTTGACGCGTGTTAACGCCCGTCGCGAGATTCAAATGGTGTGGCCCTCTTGGCTGCGAAGGCTGCGAGCTTCGACGACAAGAGAATAAGGAGGTTTATTTTTGGAGCCCATATGCGAGGGTTATTTCGATAATGCCGCGCGCTCAGTCAGCTCGTCTCTTTTAAATAAAGCTTCAATGTTTATCTTATTATTATCACCATAGAGAAAAGATACAATAAATCGTTTTTTTTTTGTTCTTACAGAATAAATTAAATGACTTTCCGATTATTTTGATAATCGTTGAATTGCGTTCGGTAATTTTCACGATGAAACACAGTTAGCGAGCCTTAGATTATGGAAGAAAAACGGTTATCCGTTATACCCTTTGCTCGTCCAGAGCGTTTATAATGCTAAGTCCAAGAACAAAACGGTTGCCTGTAGAGCTATTGGTCAGGATGGTCAGCTACGGACCCTGATTGCAGTTAATTTACTCCTCGAATCAGGTTAATGTACTGTACACGATCGAAACGCGATTCGGCGCCACATGCTCGATTGCCGAATCCTTCATTCGAGGGATCTCCTTCGCTTGAGTTGTTTATCATAAATTCCTTTTGAAATCATTGTTTTAAACCAGACGAAATTGTAGATATTCCCATATATATATACAGAAGATAGTTTAAAATGAGCTTTCTAACATATTCCTAACGACGTTTTCTACTTAAGACGTCGCGGAGAATCTATTTCCATCTTTCGCTCATTTTAATCAATTAAATTTCGAATGGATTTGGCTTACAACGAGATGGATATTTATGGCCCCGCGTTCGGCGCCAATTACGCTCGATTTTTTCGTCATATTTTTTGAAGGAGAAAAATAAAAGTTGAGAGGGAGGAGAAAAAGAACGAGCATTGAATATAATTAGACGTGCGTGGAAGAAGTAGTAGTTTTAGCGATAGCTAAAAAGCTCCATTCGCAATAATTCGGCGGGTATTTTTATTTGATAGGAGCGCGACACGTGCTCGTCACATGTCTTGCTTGATATTCCGGCTCGCTCTTGTCTGTCTCTTTTTCGTCGATGAGCGCCACTACGGCGACGGCAAACTTGCGTTTCCATTAACACTTTTATGACGCTTACAAGAGCCCGCTCGAACGAGCGATTTTACTGACGCTTCCCAGCGTTAACGTCCCACCGAACGAGCACTTGAGTTTATACAAATAGTATATATTCTTGGGTTTCGTTATCGTCCCGGAGAATCGTACTTGTCCATGAAATTCAAATACTACATACTGCGAGAAACCGAAACCAACCGGAGGAATAATATTTATCGCACGTTGACAAAAATTCTCGCCACGTGCATGTTATTTTATCGCTCCTTCCCGAGCGCGACTTAACGTACGATACCTTGGACGCCGTAAATTATTGCATTTTATAACGTGCAAAAAACTCGTCATAACAAAGGTTATCAATTTTGTAACAAATTCTGGTAATAAAAGTGTAATAAAGTGACGCATTCTTTCAGCGGCACGTAAGACAATGTAAGCGTTCAATATTAAATTTTTTATCTTTCCGAGACGTGAGTCTTTATCTCCTTAAAGTGGTTAAAAGTGCCTAAAAATCTATATACCGAGCAAAGTGTATATTTTTCAATAATATTAATAAAGTGCTTTTACGATAATATAAGTATACGCTTTATTTCTTATCTAACAAATTGTGTTTACGTGTTTTCAAAACTTTTTCTTCACCGCTAACGGTGAATGAATATTCTTTCTACAAAGTTGCTGTCGATTAAACTTTTTTTTTTTTTTTAATTGCTCAATTATCAAGTTCACTGTCTGCTCAATATTTTTATGCGCGTCGAGTTTTCAACGCTGATTTTCAATCAATTGTACATCGTTTATAAAAATCATATTAATGAATATTTCCTAAACATTTGTGTTCAGCAATAAAAAATAAAAAAAAAAAAAAATATTAGAAAACAAATAAATAGTAATAAAGATAATTTGCTGGAGGATGAAAAGGCCATGTAGTTAGGAGTAAAAAGTGGAATGAAATCAATGAGGCAACGTTCTCGTCTAAGTCTTTAACGAGAGTCGGGGTCCGAGGGTGAAATATGGGCCCGCGCGCGCAGCATATGCATCAAGTAATAAAGGCGCGTACGGAGTCGAAAGCAGTGTCTCTTATGCTCTTTGGAATAGTGTAGCGCACATAGCGAGCTGTCGCCAGTTTTCTGGCTCATTACTGGCTAGCGAAGCCCAATCCTCGGTTCTTCTTCTTCTTCTTGATGTGCGAGAACGCAGACGAGGATGCGACTTTTGGCGAACGCCGTTGCCCGAGCAAGAGGGTCCCTGGGTCGAGCGGGGGTGGAACGGGCGGGGGGCTGCGCCAAGCTTTTCTTGTTTCGTCTCTTCGCCCGCTTGATAAATCGGCGACATTAAGGAGCGTGCTCGCGCGCACTCCGACGACCATTAACCTCGAATCGCCGCGAGGGGCACGGAAATCGCAATCGCTCAAATAAAACTTACACTACTTCATATCGACTATCTTTTATTCAAAATAACACTTTTTCGTTACGTTTTAAATGTTTAATTTATTTTATAAAATTATTTATTTTTTTGCTAATTGAGATAATCATTCCCTTTAACATCATAATTGACTACAAAAGGAACAAATAAAACGAGTACCTGTCGCGTGGCTTCCACTGACTCGGATTCATGAAACTTGCGCTTGAAATATTGACATTCGAAACTATAAATATTCAATGTAGGATAACTCTTTCTAAGAAATGCCACAACCATAAATCATACATGGCGACATGTGTCTTTCATGGATTGTGTTAATCTTGTCAAGATCTTCGGCGTTTTCACTTTCACGTAATATTTCAATTGCGGATGACGAACAACTTCATTTGTTACCATAAACAACGGTCGGAGTGTTAAAGAAAGACGTTAAAAAATTACCAACTACTCGTTTTTCTTTTTAAATCCGCGAAAGAAATACTTCGAATTCTCGCAATTTGATAAACTTTTCTCTTAAACCATTTATTGTAATTGGTCATATTCAAAGCCGCTGGCTATAAATTAGATTGATTTGTCCATCAAGCCAAATCCAAAATCCACGTGATTAATGCCACACCATTATTCTTGTTGGCTTTATCGTTCAGGGGTCAGTTTGATAACATTTTTTTGGACCAGAGTAAAAAAAAATATATATATATTATATCTCGATATCGATTTTCCCGTTAAAATTATTGCTAACTCAGACACATTTTTTTTTTTTTCCGAATGAAAACTTGAAATAGAGATTGAATGAAATTCAATGAAAATCAGAGATTCCTTGGATAAAGTAATAAATATGACAATTAGAGGAATGGTTCTCGATCCGATTGCACGGCCGAACGATGCTTCTTCTGGCGAAGTTAGCGATGTGACGTTGAGTGACACATTTAACGCGTCCGTTTTATTACAACGGCTGATCCCCCCCCACCTACCACCGGTGGTGCATTGCACCCTCCGATTTCATCGTACAATAAAACACGTGGCGACAAATTCGGCGCGCTGCAATCACGATCAAAACCAACCACCCCTATATATGTATGTAACTCGGGTATCTGGTGGTATCGCTGTTGCCATTCAACCGGGGCGCCACCTCTGTGGTTGGTTCCTCCATCAGGAAAATTGTATTCAAATAAAACAATACTTTCGTTAACGTATCGATTCCGAACCAACTCTCCCAAGAGAAATACATCGCATTTTCAAACCTTTACTCAAATTACATTATTCCAAAAAAGAAAAACAAACATTTGCGTTAACAAATTAAAATACATCAAACGATTTCCATGGCAAAATTAAAATATGCAAATTCCCTGACGATTGCCAAATGTATATTCGTTGGTCGTTTGGAAACATTCTCTAGCGCTCATTAAAAAGCATTCCAGCGTTTAAAAATAAAACCTTAGAGAATTATTTTTCCAACCGGTACATATTTATATAAATTTTAATTAAGGCGCAATGTTGTCGCGGCAAGAAATATGCGTCAGCAGGAATTTATAGTCGTCATTTGGTACACGCTAATCGATAGAAGTGCAATATTATTTGACAAATGCCGTTGCAAGAAACTAATAGGCGGGATTCGAAATAGCTCGCTTTGGCACTGCCGACGAGATTGCGTTCTCGAGGGTCCTCGGTTCTCACGAGCATCGAGTTTTTACTCCTGCGTCTCGCAGACGCGAAGCACAGGATTGCTCATTGGTCAGCCTCTTTCCTTTAGTGTCATAATGCGCGACTTACTTTCAGCTCGTGATCATTCGCGGTGTTATTTCTCCGAAAGGCACGATCCACAAATTTCTATCACCTTTGACACGTCAAAAAACTTGAGAATACCTTTTAAATGCTTTCCCCTTTGGTATATCATTTAAACACTATTTAACTGTAAACGTTTATCATTTTCTTAGCGCCTTTTTCTATTGAATTTTAATTTCATAAATTAAATTAAGATGTCTATCTTGAAAGTGAATTCTTAAAGAAAATTGTAGTTTTACTTTGTAACGTTAATAGTAGAAAAAAATTGATGTTTGATGAAGAAATTAATTGAAGAAATAGAATGATTGTATTCGTGGTAAATTTTTAAGGGTTGTATGTTAAGACACTTAAGAGCAGCAATAAGGACAACATTGTACTAAATAACTCGAGGCGTCCAAAAAGCGCGACGTCAAGATATTCGCGTCCTTTTGTACCGCTTTCCCCGGGACTCTGATAAAAAGTTCCTCCGCAAGAGTGCCTCGATGTTGTCTTCGGCAATCCCGCAGGAAACCCGGCGACGACGTAATATATGTCGGCGGCTCTTCTAACGACGAGTCTTTATATGCTCCTGAGCCTTTTTACATGCATTTTACACGATATTTACTACGGGAAAAACTCGATTTATGAGATTTGATGTGGAAGTAGTGACTCCATAGTTCAACTGAAATATATACCGGTAATTTGGATTTTAAGAGTCTCCGTTTTTCCCCCACTTAGTTCGCGATCAGTTTACAAAAACCACATTCAATTAGTTCAATCAGATTAAACAAAAACGTCATTGATTTTTTTGTCCATTCTTTTTTATTCCCGTCTTACGAAATAACTTGGAACTTCGTTGTGACACACGCGCGTTGACGTAATACCAATTTAAATGTTGCGACTCAAATGAAATTGCTTTCAAAATAAAATATTTTGCAATCGAGGACGTAACATTAATTTTTTAACGATCAAATAAATGTAGAAAGATAAAGATGTTTAAATATATCTTTGTAATTTTTACTTGGGCCCGATGAAATTGGGTCCAATTTTAAGAGTGGTTAAAATACTAGCTCGAAACTGCAAAGGCGTATTTTTTATAAAGCCGGCTGAAATAAGCTGTTCGAGTTGCTCTTAAAGAAGAGAATGCCCCTGAGGAGAGGCGATTGGCCAATTTACCAAAGAACTATCCCCGCGGTGTCTTGAAGGCCCTACACTCCGCGATCAACCTGCGCAGCGAACCATCGCCAACGATGCATCATCCGGGGCTTATCTCTCTCTCGCATCTGCCGTCTCTTACTTCCCCGTTCCGCCAAACAATTCCTCGTGTAATGCATACACTGTTCGCTGCACTATATTGCACGGCACTGTTGTTACACGAAAACCTCTGTTGCTCTTGGGAGAATTCCACACCGATGCCAGTTCTTTATGAAAAATGTGTTTCAACATCGTTGGCACCAATTCATGCAACCGTCCAAACCAAATCTCTATCATTTCACCAAATTCATCCTCATTCGTTACTTTGCCTAACTACTATAAAACATCCCTAAAATTTTCTATCCACAAATGCAAGACGATCCAGTAATCGTAAAAATTAATTAATATACATCGATTTAAAATTAATATCACTATTTTTTCATCCCCTGTTCAGCGAATCTACAAAAAATTCCACCATTGTTTTTGCTCGTTCTATCTTTCCCTGGTTTAGGAAAATGCTCATTCTTCCAAACCAACAAAAACAAGTGCGTAATATTGTTATAGACGTTAGGTAAAAAAAAAAAAAAAAAATCGGGGGAATAAATTGACGGGGGAGTATCTTTGCGCTATTTTTTGAAGACCGTTCATTCACGTCAATCAGCGTTACATGTGCGCATCGATTTTCTATAAGTTTTATTTTTAATCACGCACAACCCATACAGCGATATATCCGCCAACAATAACGCTGGCTCTTCCCGCCCTGAAATACCGCACATTTTCCTCTCGGCAAAGCAACCGACAAATTCAAAGGGACAAACGACGAGAGATATAAAGACAAAAGAAAAAGACGTGTCGGTCCAGACCACGTTTAGGCATGTATAACATACATATAAGATGAAGTCTGGTTTGATGGAATGCTGCCTCCATCCTATTAGGTTCCCCTTTTTCTCCTCTGGGCCCTTGGTCATCTCTTATCCTCGAGCCGCCTTATCCTCTACATAGTCCTCTACACGAACTTTTCTCCTCGCATACTTTTAATGACAAAATTACGATTTAAAAAGCTTATTTATAAAGATGTTTTTTGATGAATACGCCTAAACCATCAAAATTGAATATCAGCATTACAACAAACTTCGAAACAATTGTGAAACTTTTTTTTCACAAAGAAGAGGTTTAACCGATTTTTGGGAAAGGAATTGGATTTGAGTGTTGTATTAATTGTTTGTCCATATACTTATGGAGTTTGAGCAATAAGAATTTGCCGCCATATTTGGCGTTCGATATGCCTCTTATGCGCCGCCAAGAGCGTTCCACATCTGCTTAAACGGAGATAATAATCGGGGCCGGCACCGATTAGGCGAGCGCTTGACTCCGCTGTACCGCTCGTTTGTCGGCGAATCGCGTTTGCGTTTCTATCTGTCTGCGATCACTTCGCTGACTTGACGCCGATTCGACGAGATCACTTGGGTCGGAAAAAAGGAGATGCAGATACAAGGATTTCGAGGATGGAACTCCGTAGAAACATTTCGTACATTTTCCTACCCCCTTTTTGCGTTGCAAATAAAAGCTATTTCAGAATGATTTTAATCATGACTCCTTATATAGACGAGACAATAACGGAGAGAAAGGACAACAAGGTCCCAAGAAAAGCCCTTGGGAAAGATAATTGTTGTTTAAATTTTTGCTCGTTAATGACACGTTCAAAAACCATTCTTAATTTATACGGATTTTAATTGTTTAAACAATGCACGTGTAAAAAATTAACGCCAGTTAAATATAAATTGTTTAATATAATTATGGTCCGAGTGAATTCCGTTTTTTTTTATCGAAGCTTAATTGAACCTTACAAATTGAATTTATCAAGGAAACAAATAAAAGGTAGGAATTTTTCAATCGTTCTTTCATTGGCTACAATATAAATGATTAATTATCAATTTAGGTTGTCGTAAGAATTTTAATATAATTGGGCCTTGCAAAAATTCCAATTGATGAATTTGCATGACTGTAATATATACAATGTGCTATTTTTTTTTTCTTTCGCCAAAATAATTACACTTGTTTAACAACAACAAAGCCTGCTTCACGTCTTCGCCTTAATGGTTAAAATGCAGTGACGAAAAAGGAAAAGAGAAATTCATAAAATTTATTACCGTAGGTTCCCATCGCATTTACATACTCGATGACGCTATCGTGTCACGCATGTTCCCTTGTACATGCATATTATAATGCTTCCTACTTACTCAACGAAAGTATCCTAAGATCGTTTGCACGCGTCTTGTCGATTTCTCTTCTTTTATTCCCTTCAAATACTGTTTGTCACGATTACGTGAAAAATCGGCAGTAATTATCAACGCTCCAGCGATGATACTTCCCTACCGATATATATATATATATATATATATATATAATATATGTCACTTGCAGATTAACAGACATGGAAACGAATGAGAGTAGAGACATTATGCACTTCCACTACACAGTGTGGCCTGATTTTGGTGTTCCACAAAGTCCCACAGCATTTTTAAGATTTTTGGCTGATGTCAGAGAGTCCGGAGCACTCGATCAAAATGTAGGACCTCCTGTTGTACATTGTTCAGCTGGTATTGGTAGATCAGGAACATTTTGTTTAGTGGATACTTGTTTAATATTGGTAAGTGTAAATAAATTTAATTTATTTGATAAATTTAACTTACATTAATTAAATATATAGTGAATGTAAAAATTTATACAGATTGACAAATATGGAATGGACAAAGTAAGCGTGAAGGACATTTTGATTGATATGAGAAAAGGTAGAATGGGTTTAATTCAGAATGCCGATCAGTTGCGATTTTCCTATGCAGCTATTATTCAAGGAACAAAACAACTTTCAACCAATAACGTGGTAATAAATTCCAATTGTCTTTTGCTATTAAAAATATGATCTTGAGTTTTGTAACAATCTAATTTTTGCCTTTATAATTTATATATTTATAAAAGCATCATATAATTTTATATTGTATTTTACAGAATGTTGATAATGAAGTGACATTCAATAATTATGAAGAAGTTAATAATACAACCAACCAAGTGGAAGAGGATGATGAACCACCTCCTTTACCACCTCCAAGAGGAGAATCTTTAGCTCGCAGTAACATGATAACAGATACTACACCAAGCCCTGACACTGAAAATGGTACTGAAATAAAATATTTAATATTAAATACTGTTATATTTATCAAATTTTTAATTTTGAAGCAATAGAAATATACCCATATTCATTATTTATTATATATTTATAAATATTTATAAATAATATCTTTTCAGCAAATAACGAAGGTTCACCACCCAATAAACCTTTGCCAAGTGAACCATCAAATTATACAAATAATCAATCACTAAATAACTCTTCTCACACAATAAATAATTCTAACGATCATAATTCAGATAGAGGATATTTACACGATGATAGTGAGGAGATTTTACAGTCTGAGAGTCCACCTTCTAGTCCAGATACGTATGTATAATTTATATAAAATATTTTTTAACATAATTTATCCATATGCATTGTGATTATTATTATTATTATTATTCTCTGTGGATTTGTAGTAATGTGATTATTTATTTCATTAATATTTTCTTTTTATTTTCAGAGAGAAAACGCAGTCACAAGTGCGCTTGCGGCATATCGAAAGTAAGAATCGTTTAGCAGCGAAGGTGCGAGAGATGAAGCGACGGCAAAAGCAATCAGAAGAATGGCAACGTCTCAAGAGGTCAATATTTTCGCCTCTTACAATAGGCATAGGTGCCGCAATCGCTGGCGTAGGTTTTATGGCGATTTGCGGCTACTTGTATTTACGCGGTTAAAAAAATCTCATAACATTACGATGACAAACAAACAACAAATTTGAAATCTTAACAACTTTGAAACGTTCCTCGTTTTCAAATAATGAAAAGAAAACTGTTATTATCATTTTCACACCGCTGTGATGTTCAAAATGATATTTATTCTTCTGTGCACGGATGTGAAAATAGTAATAACTACAATTTTTAAGCTGCCAACTTTTGAGCGGGAATCGAAAAATCAAGCAAAAAAAAAATTCAGAAAATAGGAGCGTCAGGAAATTTGAGTCTATACAATTGCGAATAGAAAGGCTAAGCAAATCGATAATTTGTGTATTTTTATATTATTGGTATCGACTCTGAGGCGCTTCCTGCATGCAAGATTTTACACAAACAAGAAAAATTTTGTCATGTGCGATTTTTTTCGCACACACAATATCTCTGTGTCCAATATAGATGGTAGAAAACAATTTATTTTTCATTGGATATATTTGTAGGAATTTTTTATAATGAATTTTGAGGTTTTAATACCTCCAGTTGGATTGATTTTCAACCAACTATTTGTCAAAGTCAATTTGGTGCAGATTTCATTGTCCGATATTAAATGCTCTGTGTCCATTTTATGTAATTTGTATCTTTGTTAAATTTGAATTTTTTTTGTTTTATTACATCTAATATCTACTTTTATCGTTATATTTATAAAAGCATATTTTTTCAAGAGACGTATGATGGGAAATTTAATTTAGGGCCTTTAGGACTAACTTTTCCAATTACTTTTCAAAACAATTAAATTTTCTATGAAAATTCCATTCATTGAATTACTATATTGGCACAGTAGTTAAAGATACGGCTATGAAATATTCAGGGTACCAAATGTATTGACATTTTTTCTTTCATAGATATATATCATTCGTGATACACTTTAGGAACTTATATAAAATAGATACGTAATACATAAATGTTTCTTCAAATAATCGACACAAATTAAATAAGAATTGATAGTTGAATAAGGTCATTTACACAAATCAGTTGCTCATCAATTTTTCATTATTTTTTTACGTTTATCATAAAACATTAGATTTCTTATTCTTATCAGAAGTTTTTAATTAATTTTTATTGTTATTATATGAATGTTAATTAATTATCATTTAATTCGTTTTCAATTAATTGAGTGATTTCAATTAATATAAAATAAAAATATGTTGACAAATGACCCTATTCCATCTTTTCTGAAAAATAACTACTTTCGTTATTCAGTATTCCATAAATGAATAGTGATAGAAGGAAAAATGATATTCCATAATTTTCATTGGAGAACAAACTGTCTCATAAATTATTTACTCTTCAACAAGTTTCCTCTCTCTATATCTATCTCTGTCTCTTTCTCTTTTTCCGTGATATTCTCAAAACATTCCTATCGCATCTAAATTCCAAGAGGTTTTTATTGTTAAGATGATCATAATATTTGTGAGGATAAATTAGTACTTGTTAATTATATTTAATAATTAACTTCTCTTTTAATTACTTTACATATCAATTTTTATATTCAACAATATATTTGATTCCATAGAAATATTCAGATTTTTTAAATAAAATTTACAATTTTTCATCACTCTTGATCTTTAATAATGTTAGTATTTCTCCATGTGAAGAAAATTAACATGATTTTTCCTCGTGATACAATTTTCTGCATTTCGTGAGTTCAGTTATAATACTTCTTTAATCCCAAAATCAAGTTAGTCTGTTGATCAAATCGAGAAAATGTATGTGCTATACACTTTACAACAAAGACTGATTACATCATAAATGTTTTTTGCGTTGAAAATAAAAAAATTAAAAAAAAAAAAGAAGTTTGAAGGGATATCAAAGGAAATTAAATATATTTTTTATATTCAAAATATTTTAAGTTCAAAAGTGAAAAGAAGCAGAAAACAAATCTTTTTGCAAGTTGTTTTTTGAATAAAAAACGATGTTGTGATTTTTAATCGATTGATTATAAAGAACCGAAAGACATGGATTCACGAAGACACGGTGCTAGATAAAAGTTCCAAAGCTGTTTGCTTAATAAGCGGGAAGAAGAAATGAAATTTTTTAAATAAAAATGAAAGCAAGGAAGTTTGTGTGTGTGTGTGTGTGTGGGTGTGTGTGTGTGTGTGTGAGTGTGTTTGAAGTAACCGCGTGATTGTCGAAACAA
>JABFQA010000005.1:0-51822 GCA_022817065.1 Probaryconus sp. ZL-2020
TTTTTTTTTTTTTTTTTTTCAAGAATTGTTTTGTCGAAACAAAAATTGTCGTAACAAAAAATAACGCACCCCCCTTTATTTTAAAAAAGTCCCATCCAAAAGTCTGAATACTACAAAAAGTGGTCCCCGATTTTTTATTGCACTGAAAAATACAAAATAAATGTATCGGTATGAAAAAAATCAATTTTTTTGAGCTCGCAGAAACGGTGCGTTCGAGTGAGATGAAAAAAAAAAAAAAACGGGAAATTCCGAAAACACAAATGGATGATGCGGCGTAGCTGGCAAACGAAAACAAAGTTGCGAACTAAATAAAAAGATGTTTTTTTGGGCGGGGGACGACGGTTGCCAATGTACAGCGATTTCCCCGCGCGATACGTATCAAGCGAACCGCGAGAGTAGAGGCAATAAATTTATCTCTGTGACGCAATAACATTTGTGCCGGCCGCTCGAACGTAACAAGCAAGCGGTGGCAACGGCAGCAGCTCGTGGCGGTGTGCGACGCTCAACGGGCACACACGGCATGCCGCCAGCGTGCCGAAAACGATAAACGATAAACGCGATAGATCGCGTTCCTACTTTTCGAAGCTCAACGTACACTCTTAGAGTTTGCCACTTTTCGAGAGAAAATCTGCACAATCCATAACGGATCCTGATATGAATTCGAACGGAGTTGAACAATTTCTTTTTGCATTACATACGGAACATTTGCGTCACGTTTCTTCCTTCGCCAGACGAGTGCAGAAATGGGAAATGAATGATACCTTTTTAATGAAAAGATTCAAATTGGTTTTCAGAAATCCCTTGAAAGATTTCAGCAAATATTAATCCTAAGCATTTGTTAAGTTTACTAGATACTTTGTGAATCTGAGTTTTAATTATTAATTATAACGTTATTATTCTTGCAATTACAATTTACAAGGCTGAAACGATAAAAATAAAACAAAATCTCGTAAAAATCGTTATTTCATAAACAACGAACCCCGTTAATTAATGTACACGATAAATTAATCAGAAGCAACGTTTAACATGGATGGATTATTTACAAAATTTCAAAAATTTGTAATCGAACTTTACCAACATTTACATTCATTAACTTGCTCGGTAATGATTCTCATTATGAATCGTGTACCCAGATCACGTGTTTCCAATATTATTTATCATTTTGAAACATTTACTTTTTGTTGTCTGATTTATAACTTTCCAATGCACTGTTGTCAGTTATATAAAGTAATAAAAAAAACAATTTTGTCGATGATGCGGCGTGTCTCCTTGTATTTTCCCCTGCAATTCAAAAGTAAAGTGGACTCTCAACAGGAAAAGCTCAAAAGGCATATAAAAAAAGAAAGAAAAAAAAAAAAGAAAGAGGAAGAGTACGGGGAAAAGAGAAAAGGCCGAGTTTGCAAGATAGCGAAGGTCCGCGGGTTTCCGACCCTTGCTGCGACGAGCCGTGACAGGAGTAGAGTCGTAAAGGGCGAGCGAGCACAGAGCGTAGGAGCGTTGGAAACAATGCCGGACTCCCCCGACGCAGGAGACTGTTCGCGAGGTTACGCGCGCCAGGAATTGCCGGCCAATATATGGACTTCCATCGGAGGAGATAGCTTGGTCTCTGCATCACTGGATACGTCGCGATGAAAGCCGAACGATGTCGATGACACAGCACGTGTCTGCGCTTTCTTCTTTTTATCCTCTTTTCCGTATGCTTCAGCAAAGTAATATGCCTGCGACGACACGACTATCAAAACAACTTCATTTTACAGTTTACCCAACGCTTTTGCTATGCTCGCAGTTTCAACGTAATTAATTTTAAATCACTTTAACGATGTCTCGGGTTAAGAAACATTATAGTTTTTACTATCATTTTTCGACTATCGATTACAAGTCTTCCTTACTGAAATAATTAAAATTTTGTCATTTGATCTGACATTATAATTATTATTGGTATTATATATCGTATACAATTTAACGTATAAAATGTTAACGAAGCTGTATTTTTATCTTTCAGAAATTTAGTTTCCACGACAATGACAGCCAGAAACGTTAGTTACAGGCACTGCAACACAATGCGAGGTCTTACTGTATATAGAAGTCTACACCTCCATAACGACACTCCTGGGCTTTACAACTAGGCTGCAATATACTCTCCATGCTGCGTCAACGCAGCAGCAAGAATATTTTCACCGACGTCATGACCAATGGTAACGGACAAAACGATTTTCATGTATTATACTGAATTTTATTTCTTTTTATATAAATTGAAAGTTAACCCTGACGTTTGCTTTGAACTTTTCAAAACTATTCAAAAATGTTAAGAACCGGCTTTCTCAATTTAAATTATTAGCTAACTGTTAGGAACGAAAATGGTTACGATTCAAAAAAGTACTTCTTTTAAGTTTAATTCATTCACGGTTGTCCTTGAATCATGATTGTCAAATGTTTGAACATGTATAACTAAGATACAAACAAAAAATACATTGTACAGCGTGTTGTAAAACTCATACAATCTTAATCGCGCGTAGAATATTTTAGGATCTAAAATTTAGATGGTCAAACGTGAATGTATTCTTATCATTGTCCTAATAATTTTAACATTAAATTCAAAAACTTTTTGCAAATAAGAAATTCGTCAAAAGTTTCAGAACTCATTTTGAATCGTAACCATTCTAGTCCGTGACACTCAGCCAATATATTTTTAAATTGCTCGCGAACGAAATGCATGGGGCACTTTGAAAGCACCTACGAGCACCTATAAATAAATGAGTTTAGAAAACGTTTAAAATTAGCGGCTCGCGCGTGTCGGTCGAAACGACGATTACGAGGCGATTGCAAAGGACGGTTTCACCCACGCGTTAAAGACGAATATGCACTGCGAGAAATAAAAAAAAAAAAAAAGAGCACCGTTTTAATGCATTCGATTCGCTTTTAACGTTTAGTTCGAGCAGTTTTTTGCTGCGTAATTGCTCGAAATTCTGTTTGAACGAATCCAAAGCAAATATTAGCAGTTTTATTTGTGTAAACAAACAAGTTTTATTTTACCAAGTGCTATTCATTTGATGAATACAAAAATGTAATAACTAAAATAACCCTATGGTTTATTTGAATGGCCTCTCTTATGGAAATGAACTTTAAAACGGATTTGAAAAATATGCAATTTTATTACTACTCTAAACTTTTCAGGTTAACTCACTCGTATAATATAATTAAAATTATTAACAAATACCAAACAGTTCAATACAGATTTATCTTTATTTTATTGAAATTAGTTATGAATACATTTTCTCTCTACAATGTATTGTTTTAAATCAAATTTAAAATATTGAACATTTTAATTTGAGGAATTTATGTATTCTAAAGAAAATTGAATGCGATTGAGTTAATTTGACATCTTGACAGTTTAATAATGAACTTGGTAACTAGAAAATCTATTAATGGTAGTGACAGATTAAAAGTTTCGTCTGGAAATGCTATCGTTAAACTAGGCTAATGAAATACAATTTTAATTAAGGTACAAAAAATTAAAAGCGTCGTGTTTAGACAACTCTTTCTATTAAGTTATTGTAGAAAAAAGAGCAATAACGAAATTACTTTCTAAGTTATTATCGTGTAATTGAGTGGTAAAAATCATGGCAGTGTTCTGCTATACGAGACACGTGCCTTGGGAAGATTAACATAATGCTATGCAAAGAATTGAAGTGGTATGCAAACTTTACCCCACAACACCATTCAATTCCTCACATCATCGTCTGTTATCTATTCATAAGGAATATTAATATTGACACACATGATAAAAGAATCAATCTTATCTCTCTTACTTTAAGACCAATATATACATTTACTCAGAATGCTAAGAAAATATTCTCAAACTATTATATATAAAAGTATATTTGCAATAGTCACATACACGCAGAGAATAATTTGTTGTTTCAACAAAAATTTGTTTGAATCAATAAAATTTTGTGTAGATTGAAACAAAATTTAATTGGTTCAAAGAAAATTTTGTTAATACAACAAAATCGTTCTCTACTTTTAACGTGCGTTTCCATAATAAAAAAAAACTCAGAATTTACATCATCCAAAACATTGTTGTTGCTCCTCATTATTGTTCACGTATTTTATGCCTATTTCTATGTTATATCAAAATCTTCGTGTCAAAAGTCTTCAGACGGTTCGATGAATTATTAGCGAATTTATATACCAATTTACATCCATGTTCTTTTGACAGGGAAAAAGCCCACCTTCGTATACTTGTTCCTACCGTGTCACAATTGATCCCAGTCATTGATTCGAACTCTCGAAACGCCCCTCATCAATTCTCGCAAACCCATCAAAGATCTAAATGGTCTACATATCTCGACGACTCTAAGCCCACGCGCAGTATCATCCCACGAATAAAAAAAAAAAAATCCCACCATTTCCGCTAAAAGTTCCTAAATCCTCGTCTCCGGTCCCTAAGCAGCAATTAACTCCCCAGGCCAACAGAAGTCATGCGAAGGCCATCAATAACCACCCCGGCCCACCCTCTCTTTTTCTCCCTCTCTCTCTCTCTCTCGCCACTCTTTCTCTCTCTCGTCTCGCCCGCATCTAAGTATGCACTTATCGGAGAACGCCGCAACCGAAGCTTAATCCTCGGGCTTTTATCGCGCCGCTCGTATTTATCCTCCTTCTCGATCAATTACCACCGCTGACCATCTTTCACCCTCTCGCCCTCCGGTCCCCCATTTGAAGAGCGCGAAAAAGCCCGCACACGAACGATCGTGCCTCACCCCTCGCCGATATAATCCCCCCCCCCCCCAGGAGCCTCAGCCCCCCAACCCATTGGCGCTGAGCGGCTCGTCTCGCCTCTCATTAATTGGCCGTTCTCGTATTTAGCCGAGCAACGTCTCTCGTCAGCGTCAGGCGCACGCCGTCATATTTATGCGGCCGACGGTATTTCCGGCGTGTTCCGTTGAGCGCGTGCTAGAGCGCTAGAATATTGATATGTAAATATAGCTACGACGGCCCCGTGCACGCGGCAGTGGTTAAAGGGGGAGTTTCTCTCTCGGTTCGTCGTCCTTCTCCATCGGGCAGGTTCGAAGCGGGGCGACGGACGAAGACAGAGGATGGAAGAACGAGAGAGCCAAAAAGGGATGACGAGGCGGGTGGAACAGAGAGAAGAGGGTGGTCGGGTAGCGCCAGCAGGTTAACGAGCGGCTCGCGGGGTGGTCCGTCGTGTTGGCTGGGGGCGCGAGAGGGATGGGGCGCGGTCGACGGAAAGACGGAGCGAGAGAGATAGAGGCGAGAGCGAGACGACCGATAAAGGGAGCGAGATGGATAGAGAGGGTGAGAGCGAACGAGAGTGGTGTGGGGAGCACGCTGATGCGGAGGCATGGAGCGTTGGTTTGGGGAGACAGCTGACTGGGGTCGGCGGGGGCGGCGGCGGCTGCTGCCGGTAGTAGTATAACAGAGAGACGGCGGCCGGGCGTGCCGCGGAGCGTGCCACCGGTAGGGGGATGGGAATTTTCCTCGCCGCACAAATCTATTGTCCGTTTGCGCGAGCCTCGGAAAATCCGGCAAAAAGGGAATTTCCAGCGCAAACGCAAACGCGCCCCCTGGCGGCAGCGCCGTGAGACGACACTCTTTTGGCGCCCCTTGGGGAACGTTTTTTGCAGAGCGCTTTGGACAACAGCGGATACGTGTCGCACAGGGACGTGTCCTGCGGACACGGAGTGGAGCGGGTGGTTGGAAACACGGAGAGGGCGGGCACGCGGCGAACATTGCCAGCACCGGGGGTTGGGGCGGCGAAGGAACGGTAGAGAGAGAGAGGGTGGGATTGAGGGAGAGAGAGAGATAGAAAGAGAGAGGGATGCGAACAGCCGGCAGCGTGTGTGTCGGTGGAGATAAATGTCGGAGTATGGGTGCAAGCGAACGAGGATTCACGACGACACAGGGCTCCAAGGACTCTGAGGATATCTTTTATAGGCGAGGATGGAGGCGACGGTAGCGCTGGGGGATTTTGAGCGACTCCGAGGATCTATCTGGCGTCTGTTGTCTCGCTCTCACCCGCTCGCTTCGTCCTTCTCTCGCTTTAAGTGTGGATGAAAGGGGGACGCGTCTTCCTGCTTCGGTCTATCTCTTTCCTTCCACCTCTTACGGTTCCCTTGCGACGTAGTCGCGTCTATTCGGCTTTGTCTCTTGGCTGTTGCAGCCACAAACGAGGCCATACCGAAATCCACAAATAAGACGGCACGCTACAGACGCGCGAAAGTCTCCTTCCGGTGGCAAAGAAAAAAAGAAACCACGGAGGGATGATGCGAGCGGATCATTTACCAAGTCTTCTCTCTCTGTCGAGTCGATTCCGTCAGGGAAAAAGTATTGAGGGCTCATTAGAAACTAATGGCTTCCTTGATGTCGTGTTATGTATTATTAATGATACTGTTTATAGTTTATAATTTTTTATCTTGTTTTATTCGTTATATGAGAAATTCTAAATGGATCACTTTTTCTGGAACGGATTGTTAGTCATGATATTGTGATTGAACGCTCATACAAACATTATTTATATTAATTCTTTACGTATTTCTTTATAATCTTTCTTCTTAATAAGGATAAAGGAATAAATGTTGAAATTATATTGTTATAACTATTGATAATAGAAAAATGTCTGACCAGTATCGATCTTTACTACTGAAAGATCATCTCACAAATCTGATCTTTTTAACCATTTTTCCTGCAGTTTTTTTTCCGAGACAATAAATTAAATAAAAGAAATTATTAATCTCAAAATATAATTAATTATAATGATTATTATAAATAGTTAATGAAGAAATTAAACATTGATATAATGAATCGGACATACACCTGAAGAATATGTTCAATTCTAGGTTGCTTCTCACTATTATTTCTAAAACAAACTACATCAAATAAACAATAAGCAAACATGTTTTTTTACAAGTTCCATGCACATAAGAATCGTTATTCTCGATAGATGTTTTTGTAAAATAAAATTTTATACCCTTTTTATAAAATTTAAAAGTTGTGCTTTAAATATAACAGAAATTCACCTAAATACCATTGAATTAATGATCATATATAATAAAACTTTCAAGAGAGAAAAATATACTAGACCACTATTTCTGCTTTCGCTTTACTTTTCACTGTTACCTATAATCTAATTCGTTAAACAATTTACACTTCATAAATATTATCAATTTCATGTGTATTACTCAAGCTAAAATTTGAAGAAAAAGTTTTTTTCCTGTTGCTATGTCACACTTGTGACTATCTTAAAACATAAAACGCGCAACTTCATTATATATATAATTTGTGATAGACATCGAGGAATTATCGCAGAATAATTTCATATGCAATATTTTAAACCATTTTTAAATCTTCAATACTCACCATCACGTTTCGTTCTACTGTGTAATATAAACGCGTTATAATGTGGTTAATGTTTGCATTGCCACATTCTTGTGCAAGTGAATACGTAGACTTATCTTTTATTTCCTGATACGCGTGTTACCGCAACCTATACTCACAAATACGCTATACGTATAATTTTATGTAGTACCTTGGTCAATGTTATGAGCACTTCAGGATCCGTTCCAATGAACGGAAGTCTAACTTTGAGAAAAAACACAACTCGACAAATTTTTATTCCAAACGCCAATCTCCTGGAGGTACCATTAATAATAAATATAATAAATTGTATGATGTACCGCATAAAATATCTGCTGTATATGTTAAATAAAACCAAAAGTTGCAATGTAAATTTATTTTCAAACATTTGGAGAATGTTATCTGTTTCACGACATTTAATATCACTTAAATAAGACAGAAAAAGAAAAAGTTTCAGTAATTAGAAACTATCTTCTAAAAGTCTTTGTTAGCGCCAATTAATATTTAAATATATTTATTGGTGCCAAAAAAGTCAAAATTTTCTAATAAAATTTTCGCTAAAAAATTTTAAAATTTTCTTCTTATCGAAGAAAACTGTTACGACGAATTTTTTAAAATTTTGTACAATACATTGAAGACGCCTTTTCTTCTTAGAAAGATTTATAAAAATAAAAAGAAAAAATCTTGAAACTGAAATGAGAGAGGGCATTGTATTTCCTAATTGTTGACGCGAAAGTTATTCATCTCCCGGAGCTTCGAAAGCGCGTCAACACATAGAAAACGCTCACAATACAACGAAACAACGAGCCACCATATATTTACGGTTAAATCTACCACGCGCATTTCTTTTCAGTGCGGTACAAAACCGACGCCTGTCGACGGTTTAACGACGCCATCCACGAAAGTGTTATTTCAAAATCGATGAAGCCGTCTCTATTCTCGGTGCTGTCTTTTTTTTTTTAGCCTCTCCTTTTACCCTCGCCTTCGAGTCGAGTCGTCTCGTCTCGATTAAAAATCATATCGATCAACAGTGCCGCCCCTCGGTGATGTTGTTTCCGTATTCGAACCCCACCACCACCAATAACTGTATTGCGCGTTGGAATTTCCGCTTCTTTTAATTCCCCAAGGATTTTCGGCTCCAAAATGAAAGGCTACGAATATTCGAGAGTACCCATAATATCTAGCAATGCGGCGCAGTTACGTTGACATTCATAACTTTGCTCGGAGAAATCTGCATTGTTGCGAGAATCACATATAAATAGCTTAAATATGTGCGCGCGCTGGTTAAGATATTTATGTATAAGAGATTTCTGGTTATGTGTCTGGTCAATCCACTGCAATAAATTATGTTAATATTTTATGCGCGGGATTGGTTGTGACACAGATTATTTAATTACAGGATGATAATAATAGGAAACGTCATATGCTGGTAAGAATATATACGGTATTCTGAAAAAGTATCTGATCTAATGATATTTATAAATCATTAAGATATAAGAAAAAGAAATTGAAATGATGTCAGTAATACCAGCAAAATTTTTTCTGGCTAATTATACCATATTACTACTGAAATGTCAATTTCTGAAGTTTTTTGGAAAATATCTTTTTGCTAAGAGACACGTCATATATTTAAAAGATTATTTTAACTTTTTCTTTAATTTTGTTTTCCAATTCCTTTTCAGAAATAGCGTTTCTTTTGTATAAAAATTAAGATCATAAAGCACAGAAAGTAAATAGGAGAGAAATAACATTATGATGAATGAAACTTGTTACACTGAAACTTAAACATCTTACATTATTCAAGATAAATGATTTTTTACGTATTTGGGATATGTTCTCAGACGATGCAAAGATAATTGTTAACTAGAATATAACAACAATAATAATTAGAAGTTATAATGAAAAACCCTGAATCAAGAGATATTTTTATATTATAATGAAAATTCTTTCAAGTATTTTTACATAATGTTACTTAGAAAATTTCCCAACATTTTAGCATGTTCGTGTGTGCCCAAAGGCAGTTTAAGGTGAACTCGGTAAAGTGAGCGTTATCATCGGGCTTCTGCTTACGAACATCGCGACGCGTCGAGACGCTCGCTCTTCGTTCTTGCATGCTACACGCGCAATCACCCGAACCAGTTACGACCCCGTTAGACGCTACCCCATCGAGCACTATACAGCGTCTTTCTCATATCGACTTTATTTCTTTCACCATTTTGCCATCTCCAGATTCGAGATGTGAAACCTTTCAAAAAGCCTCGTTACGTTTCTTATATACATATATGTTAGTGTGTGTGTGTGTGTCTGTAAGTTTTTTTCTTCTTCACATCTTCCTCTTCTTTTTTTCTTCCCATTTCATAATGCTTGGATGAAAAATGAAGCTCGTCGATTTTTAAGAGAAACGTTAGACGGTTGATATTTGGAAGAGCTTCTGGATGTTAAGCGTTGACGATTATTGCGCTTGACACTTGTTCGACTTCGTTTCTACTTTGCCAGCGTGACATAAATTTGACCAAAGATTTTTAGCTCCAAATACAGAAAAGCTTTTTCTCGCTCTTCTTATCTAAAACATTTAAAAACTGGCTAATGAGACAACTTTTTGTGCAAATTGCCGCCGTATAAAATATCAATTGTTATATAGACCAATCAAGAACATTTCACAGATGAATTTTTTGTATAATTGCACTCATCAATTGCATGTAAATAATTTTTATAGATTATTACCCCATAGATAAATAGAGATAAATAAGGTTACGTGACTGGTTTACTCGGATGAAAATAAAAGTTTTAAGGCACCAAGGAAAACCTTTATCGTCGGGTCTAATTTACAAAGTCAAATGTTCAAACTCCAAGAATTCGTTTACTTAAAACTAGGGCGACAGGAAAATAAACTTTCCTGACACTTTCTTCGTCAAACTACTTTCATTTTTTTGTTTAACCATTGACTGGTTATCACTCACCCTAATCATCATTGAAAATGAATTATCGAAACAAAAAAAAAAAGCATTTTATTCCACATTAAAAAATACTCAGGAAATAAAATGTAAGAGATCAGTCTACGCGGTTACAGAAAATGTAACGTTAGAAAATAATTTATATTATATCTGCGACAACAAATGTTCGGAAAAGTCTCTTCGACATGCAACGCATGCACATCTTAAAAGGCGAACTTAAAAAAGGAACTTATCAAGAAAAAAAAAAAAAAGAAAGACATAAAAAGCGCATCTCAAATAGACCACAATCATATCCTTCCATCAAAGGAGCTGTGACATCACGAAGCGAAGTAAAAAAAGTTACAACAAAAAAGTACGAAAGGAACAAGTAAGAAAGATTAAAAAAAAAAGAAAGAAAAAAAAAGGAACGAAAAGAATGAAGTAAATGTGATGCACCCAGCTCACTGATATCCGCGTGTAGCGATATGAAATTATTAAATTCGACCAGGATGATTAGGGGCAGAAAGAGGGAGATAAAGAATTAAAAAGAGAGAGGGAGGGAGAAAATGAGAAAGAGAAAGAGAGTGAGAGAGGGAGACGTAGTTGCGCGTCAAGGTGTAACATCGTTTGGCATGGGCGACCTGGCCTTTTCAGCTGGGTCGCGGTGCAAAAAACTTGGCTAAAAAGAAACAAGAACACGCAAAAAGAAGGCAGCAGAGAAAAAAGTGCGCAAAAAATCCAAGAGGGACAAAGAACAGAAGAAGAAAAAAAGACGGGAAACGAATGGGGGCGGTGGGCGATGACGCCGTTGGGAAGAAGAGACGGAGTGAGAGAAAGAGAGAGAGAGAAAGAAAGAAAGAGAGGTCGCAAAAAGGAGCGAGACGAAGAGAGAGAGAGAGAGTGAAAGAGATGGAACGATGAACGCGGCGATAGCGGAGCTGCGGCGTAACGACGCTATAACGCGAGCCGCCGGGTGATTACCTACCACCTACTATCTGCCTCTCTTTTCACCCACTCTCCCTTTCTCTCTCCCTCTTTCATCGTCTCCATCCTCTTCCTTCTCGGCAGCAGTTTTGCCGTCAGCGCCACGCCGAGTCGCGCCACGTCACGCCGTTTTCCCATCTCGCCGCGTCACGCCTCTGCCAGACCGGCGTGGCGTGGCGCGGCGTGGCGCGACGCGGCTTGGCTTGGCTTGGCTTGGCGCCGAAGCGCGCGTACTCGTGTAGCTGTCAGGCAACGTCGACGCTTTAAATGCGACGCCCTCGTAACGACGCCGCCAGGGACGCGGGCGACGTGTCCCTGCAACGTGAAAACCCAACTGTCGTTGCCGTCGAAGCGCGGACTTCCACGCCAGCTCCTCCCCTCGTTAACCTCTTACCCAGCCGGCTCGAATTTCCTACGACAAGGCGAAGGATGGTGTCGTTCAAATTAGAGAAATTATGCTAGCTTTTGCCATGGCTGTGTTGTGACTCTTGTTCTTTGGCCTGGGATGCGAAAAAGGATGAGCCTCATGTTTCTTACATGACATGACGATTTTAAAGAGACTATACTTTTTGCGCCAAGAATTGCGATTAATGATGAAAAAGGTTTATGGCTAATAAAAGTTTCGGGATAAATATTGGCGGGGTTCTTCTTGCAATTGAAATGAAACCTAACTTTTTGGGATTCGTTGGAGGCTCGAGATGTAGATAAATGTGTAGATTTTGGAAGCTCTCTTAATTATCTATGTAATTATCTATGCCATATAATCGATTGAATAAATTTTGGAGATGAATGAGGAATAAGTTATGCTCTTTTTATTTGTCGTCTGGGTTTATTGGGATTAAGATAAAAAGATGGGGTTCAACTTCGTCACGTAGGTTGATGAGTGGACATAGTTAAGGATCAGAATGATGGTTTTTGTTCAGAAGACTGTAACTAATGGTTAGCAATCTTTGTAAAAGGCAAAAGGTTTAGGGTATTATACAGAAGACGGTTGGCTTGCTATCAAAAAACATTGACGTTGCTTTTTTAGAAAAATCTTGCGCAGAATACAATCTGAAATATTAATAAATGAAGAAACATTAAGATTTTAAATATAGTATAGATTGAGATTTGAATAAGCTATTAAAATGTATATTGTCAATGACAGGTGAATAACCGTCGCAATTAAAGTACATGATGTATGAACTGTAAATGTGAATTAAGTAAATTTAACTGAATTTCAGTTCACCGTGCTCTCATAAGAACTGAATAACGCACATTAAAGTTGAAAAGTTGTTTCTCGTTTTAATTTCGACACTTCCATTCACAATATCAAAAAAACATTTATACCAACACTGCATGGCAAAAAAAAAGATCAAGTTGTGTTCGTTTGTATTTTATGATAAAAAAGCTGACCTCGTAAGCGCTTCGAGCACGGTCATTCAAATTTAAACGTTATGTCGACAAAAGTTCACAAAATAATTGATAATCGATGGGCTATTGCACCACCTATATTCGAGGCACTGACCCAAACAATAAATTTCAAGCAAATGAATGTTCCAAATTGTGCGGATGCTCGACTGTTAACAACTTATAAATAGAGACGCACTTAACGAACATGAAGTGCAATTTGTATCCTTCATTTTCGTCATATCCCCGTTAAAATTGCACGGAGAATTTAATTCATGACAGAGTCATTAGAATTCTTAAATAAGCATCAAGACGAGACTATCCCTCTAACTAATTTAAAAGGATTAAATAAAAAGTGAGTAGGGGTTATAGTGAAAATGAAACATTAAAACCATTATTTTACAATCTACGAACTCAAATACGCTTTCAATTAATAAAGTTTAACAAATAATCTACATTCAATATTTTTATTCCAACTGTAATTCCAAAAAGTTTAACCATTTTTTATTTCGTAAAATTTATTAAAAATTACCAACGAAATTTGACCACATCTATTTTCAGTGTTTCGTAAAACCCCATTCAATGTCACGTGATTTTACGATCCATCTTATTTTCAGACGAACGTTCGTGTTGCTTATGGGTCGTAAAGTCCTGATTTGCATCCAACCTAATTAATTCTCCCCATTGGCAAGTTTTTGTCATTGGATGACTGCCGAAATGCACACGAACCAAGTGCTTGGCCCCAGCGCGCCATCAGTGGGGACGGTCTCGTACGTTCCTCGGAGCGTGTAATATATAAATTTGTCGGCAATTGGTAGCGCGACTATATGACGAGCGATAATATAATTAGTGGCGGGTTCGCTGAAGGGTTAAAGAGAAACGCACTTGTAGCTGTTGCTCGTGAGGGCGCAGCTGTGTCTTCTGGACCATTTGCTAGACATCGTCGGGACGCTTATGGCATCGGTGTGGCGTGTACCGAGGCACCCTTTCTCAAGTTTTACGGTGGCCTCACCCGGTTCTTCTTCGGTGCCGCGCGTTGCCTCGCCTCGCTTTCCTACCCTTCAATTTACACGCTACAACTGTTTCATTCCCCTTTTGCAGCAGCGTCCATAGTTGCGTGGCTTGCCATCCGAGACTCCGGCACGCCTCTCTCGCCATCAATGCACACACACACACACAAGCCACCGCTCTCACTCACCATCAAACAGTAGAAATACAACCGCCGTACATGTGCACGTTCATATTTTGTCGCACACGTGCGCACGAGTGCACGCCAACATGCGATACACGCTCGATGTTCTCCTAATTTCCTAATTTTCCAATTTCCTCGAATTAACCCCCGAGCCACGTCTCGAATTAGCATAATAAACAACGACGCGCGGGTTTCCTGTTTTCGCTAAACTCTGACCATGACGTAATGTCGCACGCGTAACGTGCGCCGCTTAAAGGGGATATATCGTGTATTGAGATGCCCCTTCGCACTTCGCCACCTGGCTTAAATGTTCTGTCTAGGTAAAGGGAGGATTTTAAATTAGTACACAAAGGTCAGGTGCAACGCAAAGGGGTCTCCGACACGTCTGTGATTTCAAGACCCGATTGGAATCTATGAAAAATTTTTCATGTCATGGGGTAATCAGGAAATTTCTTTCCGACGGAACAAGGAGTATATAAAGGAGGGTTGTATTAATTGCTGTAATGCAGTGTAATTTTTTCTAATATTTCTTTTGGTTTTATCTTGATAATGTCTTAAGTGAATTCAACTCGTCAAGATTCGAAGACAAATATAGATCTACGTCCATTATCATTATACTAAACAAATCTAGACAACATATGGCTCGGCTTAGTAGGGCTTGAAAATCAAATAAAGTTTGTACAGGTGCTAGTTTTCGCAAAGTGTATATGGAAAGTGTATATCGCAAAGTGAAAATGGATGGAAACGATTGATATACGTATTTGAGATTGTTTTATTTCTGTTTTGTCATTAAAGCTTAGGGAGAGGGTTTTGGAGGGTTTTGTTTTTCAATAGATCTCATGATAAGAAAAATAAAAGTGTAATAGGAGATACGGGTGTACGTTTAAAACATAACGGCTAACATTCATTTTGCGCATTTAGAGGCGTCATAAAGTAAACTTGGCGCGAGCAGAATTCATTTGGGTATATTAAATGAGAAATTTTACGAAGTGTTACCCTCGGTAAAAGCTCCGCGACTTATCTCAAATATTTCTAAATGCTACTTTGCCTCGGTAAAATAACAACGATAATACTTTTGGAGTCAAGACATTGTTCCCTGATCCAGACATTTTTGTTCCCTTTTCCAAATAAATATTAAACTGTAAAAAGTGCAGTCTAATGTATGATCTATAGAAAAGCACGCGTCTAGAACGTTTCAAGTACTAATTCCCCGAATGAGAAAATTCTTTTAACAGCACTAAGAAGATCACATTTTCTGACCCAGACCTCGAACGTTTCAACTGGGAAAGAAATGATGATTCGTCGTAACGTGAAATAAGAGAAAAAAAAAGAGAAAAAAGAAAGATACCGAGAAAAAAACGAGGAGAGTCTCGCTCTGAGGTGGGCGCGACGTAATAAGTACGTGCACGGTCGCATTAATAACAGCAACTCGGCTCGTTCCATCTTATTCAATTAAACACGAACGTGCCCGCAACCAGAAGCCATGGAATAGCCTCGCCGACGTGCCGCGTTTTCAATTACGTTCGACCCCTCGATCGTTAAAGAAATAAGTAACACGACATCTATCTCCGGCACGATGCCTCCGTCTCCGTAATTGGAGCATCCGACGCGAGCGAGAAGACGCGACCTCCGCAACCGAATCAAACCAGTCGACATTTTTTTTTTTTGCATCCCCGAGAAAGAAGAGAAGGGTCTTAGGATAAACTATAGCCGCGCATAAACATGCTCCCAGATTCGTGCGAATTGATGAATGAGCTAGCATGTTTATTCTTCATTAAGCTTATCAAAAAGTTCGAACAGGATTTCCAACCCGATCGATAGGTCTCGACTCCATACACGGAGGTCTACGTAATCACGTTAAAGTTATTGAAAAATTTATGTTGGTGTATAAATTATCAAATCGGTATTGAATCAAAATTTTCATTATACGCCCAACATTCGTTTTTACTTGATTCTAGTACGAGTGTCGTTGGTAAAAAATTTAGTTGAAATTTGTTACATAAAAAATTGAATGGCAAAAATTTGTACGCTGACAACTGTAAAGCAACGTTATCCTGAGATATTGCGCATGATAAATTACATTTTTAATGTACACGCGGGCAATTTTTCCGACGGCTTTTCGTGCTTCGATCATACCCATTTTACGCCGTCCACCTATGTTCGTCTCGGTCGCATTTCACTAACGGAAGCCAAATCGCCATGGATTTAAATATTTTCACATAGGGCATTCCTTTTTTCCCGGGTTATTACAAACGTCGGCTTGGCATTTACAACGAGAAATATTTAAAGCGGAAAGTTTCAAATCACGAGGCGGAGTGAAGAATATCAAGGGATTTTCCGGGGACGTTATTTTTCGATATTACAATATTTCGTCGGAAGATGGATATTATGAAGTGCAGGAGTATATTTTAATAAATGTAGATGGAAAAGCTAGGCAAAAAGTCTACTATTTAATACGCTATCAAAGAAAATTTAAACAGAATTATTCTACATCCTTGGTGCTTTCGAAATCATTATCTATTTTCATAATTATTAATTTCTCTTAATTGCTTAAAGTACAAATTCAAAAACTAAATAGAAAAATCAGCTTTTAGCAACACAGCTGGTTTGAATTCTGAAATCGAATGACAATTGAATATTATTATTTTAAATAGCAAATGGCATTCGAATCGATCGAGGTGAGAGATATGTTTCACATTCCGAAATTAATGCACTAACCCAACATTAATTATTCCTCCTAAGTCTCGCGCTCTATCTAATATTTAGGTATTAGTCTCCTCCATCTCAGTGATTCCTGACCTGCTCCCATAAATATAACCGCTATTTCAAAAGGCAAACGTTGTTTACATCGAGATATCCGCACTCAGTCTTTAACGAGGTACATCCTTCTTTCCTTCCTTCCTTCCTTCCTTCCTTACCTTACTTCCTTTTTAACTTTCGCCTTGCGATCAAAGACCAAGGTGAGTTGTAGCGTGAAATAAAAACTCCCGACAAGTTCAATCGTCAATTGTGTCATCAGAACGTGACTCCATCATTTGCCTTTAATTATAATGACTGCAAAGAAATTCTCAGTAAAGTCGACTGTTTTCATTGTCGGCTGCTTGTCACCATTTCCGCGATAATTATAGCTTAAGTTTTGCAGAAAAAGCATGTTAGAGAAAAATGCTTTATGAATTTCAAAAATATATCGAGTGGATACTTTTTTATGGATTGAAATTTTTTTAATACATCATGGAATTAAATTCTATTTTGCACAAATTTTGCAAATTATTCATTCTGCAACAAATGTCCTTATTCCTTTTTTTTTAAGTTAACGTTACAAATTGTATGAAATTTATAACAATTTTGTTAAAGTACTGTGCTAATTTGAATTTTGCAAAATTTGAGCGCAACTAAAGCCAGCAAGGACTGGATAATGAATAAGAACGAAAGGAAGCGAGGGAGAGAAAAAGAGAGAGAGACGGGATGAAAATGGGTGAAAAAGAAATGAAAAGATAAGACACTTTTGCCGCAAAGCCTTCATCGCCGCAAAGCTCGAGTCCGGGTTTATCGTGGCGTTATTAATAACCACCTCCTTTTCCCTGACCCCAAAGGCAATACCGACGACCCCAAGATCCTTCCCCATTTCTCGTAAACTGCGCGACGAACGATTGCATCGCCTGGTTCCGGCCATAATAAAGGCGCTGGCCAGTGACGTAAGAAAAGAAATAAATTAAAAGCACAACGAGCTCGATGTATTTCAGAATACAAAAATGAACAAAAGCGCCGATGAAAAGAGCCCGGCCGATAATTAAACTATTTTTACACCAGACCGCACAATTCGTTCTCGCAAAATATTGCTTTTTGCATAATTAAACTGCATTAATAACGTGTATCGTTGGCCGTAATCGCGCCGTGATCGTTCGTTGGTAGTTCACTATTTTTGCGTGCTCGACTTTACTCCGCAAAGCGAGTTTGCTAATGTCACGAAATATTTCGCACTTCTCCTTCTCAGAATTATTACGACAACCTGTGAATTTCATATTTTCACCTCATTTCTAACGTTGTTTAACGTTACCTTATTTTATGGTTTTATGTATTGCAAATTCTACCGTTCGATTTTATGAATGTAATCTTTACATGATTTTGCAAAAATTCGACACCATCATTTAGTAGGATCCGCTCCCTTTCGCAATAACGAAAGAATCTCTTTTGTTCTGCATTATCATGCAGCATTATGCAAAATATAACTCATCACTTTGCAAATGAATTAAGAAATCAAAATTCAATTCTTTGCAATATTTCGCGTTGGCTTTTTATATTAAATTTTTTCATCCGCTTCTCTGTAGCGTATTAACAATGAAATTTTAGCGTATTAACTTTTCTTTTGTTTATTGAAATTCAATGACCTATGTGTAAAATAGTAACGAAATATGCTTTAGTGCGTGTATGATAAAAATTTTGCGTGTCGTATATATAAATTGGGTCGATAAATATAAAAATTAAAATAAAACGCAGTTTTGAATACATGACGAAGACCCTGTACCGATAATATCCCTCGGCTCGGATCGCACAAAACTGCCCTTTCCTCTCGCTCTCTCGTTTTCTGCACTGCCGCTCTTCTCTCATTGGAATATCGAGTCTCGATAGAGCAGGGGCTGACCCGGTACTCGATTCTTGCACATCTCTGGTGCAGCGCGTTGGCTACCATGCATACTAGGTGTCCTCGAAATTTGCATTTTAATGCATTTTTGTAAAAGTTAAGTGGTTGTCGTCAAATTTCGAATTTAGGGTCCTTTCCACTTCACTTATTTATTGCGTCATTGTCAAGCTGAAAAATAAAGCTCTTTGTATCATCAAATTATATCACAATTATTAACAATTTCCTTGACAATTTTTAAAATCAACATTTTCCTATTTCTAGCAATAATTGATATCAATGTTAATTTTTACGAAGGATTATTTTACAAAAACACGTGTCTTTGCTCGCAATTCCAGAGGATTTCTTTGTACAGCAAATTAATTTTTCCAACAATTTTTTCTAGCTTGTTCGATGAAGGAACTCCATCGGACAATTTTTTTTTTTTTTTCTTTTTGCTATACATAAATCAATAGGAAATCCCCACTTAAACTAAATGAAGGAATGAAATAAAATAATACGTGAATGTGTAAAAAAAAAAAGAAAAAAAGAAATAATAAAAGCAACGTGTAAAGAACCACCCGGTACACAGGCACGAACGTACGTGCAGCCAGCTCGTCGTAAGTGTTCACGCGACACTCGGGATCGCGTTTACGTAGCACTAGTTGTCGCGGTGCATGTGTGCTCGTGTGCATATACGCGAGCACAACGTGCGCTAAACTTGATAATACGGCACGAGCGAGCGGTTCGTGTGTGCGTAGTTTGCGTGCTCGCGCGAACGCGACGCGCCCGGGGAATGTAATGCGTGCCGTTATCAGATGCAACACGCCTCTCGTACACACAGTGACACAGAAATATATATCTATAGACTCGTGTACACACATGCACGTGCACGCGTACAATGTGCACGTACTTGTATACACACAAATATATCTGACGCTCGTTCGCGATCAAGCGATCGAGACGTACACCGATAAACACTGCAAAGTTATTTTTCTCGTCGATTTTGCGAGACCACAAAGAACAATCATCATGATTATCCCCTTTATTTATATCTACTTTAATCTATATAGTTGTTATGTGCTAATGAAATGTAATATACGGACTCGACTGCGCAGAGTTACGAACGCTGTAAATTTTCAACAAAGCGTTGCGATATTAAAAAATTTTAATGAAATTGTTGCCGCTTCTCTACGTGTTAACAATATTCTGGAAATGGATTGTTAACATTAAAATAAAATGGTTGCATGCATTACGTTAGATTGATCGAGAGGTAGAAAAAAAAAAAAAAAGGTAGCACGATGGACGGGCAAAATGTAATATAGTTTCGTGGAAATTGGTGGTTAATTGCGAAGCGCTCGACCCTACTAAATAGTCGAGTAAACTAACGCGCACTTCATTAAAAATGAAAATTAATCAAAAACTTAAACAATAAAGTGAATCAAAAGTAACCAGAAAATTGTGCGGAGTTGTTAAATGTTGCATTGTAACATAACATTGTACGCTTTTGCAAATAGCAAAAGTGCATCAGTTCAATTTATGGTGTTTTTCAAGCATATACGAGCATCGCAAATGCACGCATTTACCAACACCGAGTCGCGTGTGTACTTACGTTCATGTACGTGTGCACGTGCACGTCAGATATTAACTATATAGATATGTTAAGCGGAACATTTGAGAGAGGGCGGAATACTCGAGGCCGAAAAGCAAAATACGAGGACGTTTCGATGGATGTGTGCGAAAGACTAGCAGTCGCATTTTGCGTATTTAATGAACGACTTTTCTCGACGTTAAACCTTTTAAATGCTTAAAAACGAAAAAGATGGTAGAAAATTCACTTCAAGCAGTACTCACTTTCTGTTCCTCATTTTATTTCGTACAACATTTATTTAAGGGGAAATAGAAGTACTCTGTGTCACACGCATTTTATTTTTAAATGACGGATTTAAATGACTTAATTGCAAAATAAAAAGCCATAGGGACGTAATTATTCCTTATGCTATGTGTAAAATGTGATTTACGAATGTCATAAATACGGAAAACGATTGTACAAACATTATTTTTCTTCTTATTTTAATGACAATTAGTTTTTCTTTTTTTTTTTTTCATTTTTATATAATGCCCGTATTAATGCATAGAACTTTAGTTTCATGTTTTAATTTGTATGTTTTAATTTGTATAATGGTAGTGAGAATATTTAACACATATTTTACGAAACAAAAATAAACTTCGCAATACTAAACACTGCGAAAAAATTGTTTTAAACCTCATATAATCGTACTGCGTTAACTATAATGAACTTAACTTCACATGTAAGAGTGCTTCAATGTACAACTTTTTTCGACAAGGCATTCTGAGTTTAATTAAATTTAAAAGTGTTGTTAGAATTGTACGAAATTTCATAAATAAACATGTGCAGATCATCTTAAGCGTTTTTTTCGAAACTTTTATTTATCAAATTTTGTTAAATAATTTTAACATAGTTCTAGACGAATTTGTGTCTTGACAACTTTAGGATCTTCTCTCGACTTTAAATATAGTTAGTCATGAAAGAAATGTCTGAAAATAATTCTTGATTGAAAATGATAAGCTCGCAACTGTCGCAAAAATCTTCGAAAACATTTAACGGCCATCGTTTTTAATGTACTCGATCAATCCTGAAAACTCTTTCGAGAAAACAATTTCTAAAATTTCATATCTAAAACCAACAACAATTAACTTAAAAACAAATAACGACACGAGTTCCAATTAGAATGGTCATCTGGTGGCCTTCTTCATAACGCAAGAAATGACACGAATTCTCGACACATGCAACTTCCCTATCGTGTCACGTATCAAATGGTTTTCGCGCGGAGCGTCGTTCATTCCGGCGCGCCGCCAATCAGCAGTCGCTCGATATCGCTCGCACATCGGATACGAGGTAGTTCCACAGAACCCGTGTGAATGTGCTTCCAACGCACACAGGCACCCATTCGTCTACAAACACCGACGAGATATATCCCACACACGCCCACAATGAAACGTAAACCGTAAATGCGTATGTCACCAAAAATTCGATTACTGGGGTTTGAGAATTCGGATGGCGGTCGTCACGCGGAACGACGCGAACGAAAAAGAGAACCGAGAGCTTTTCACGTGAAATGGTGTCCCTAGATCGTTGCGTGCGTGCGTGGCAATCGTAAATGTCTAGTATGCACGGAGGGACAGATTTTTCGCATTCCTCGAATATTCTCAGGAGAAATATTATGTTTATTCATGATGATCGTCGTGTTAAATTGGTTAGGGGTTGAAACGGTCGAGGACGCACGTGGCGTTCTTGAGAGTGGGTTAGAGGCAATTCAGAAGGGGTGTTACGTTCGGAGCTATTTTTTTTAATTAATTGCCCTGACGTGTGGCGAAGGATAACGCTACGACAAGAACAAGATGTAGATATTGCTTTAGATAAATACGACGAAGGAAAGGGGTATTATCCAGCAGAGCGTATCCATGGAATTTTTGAGGTTTTCCGCTGGAATGATTTTTCCTAGATGATCAATTAACTGTCTGGATTGGAACTACTTTCTTTAACGAAATTTCAGAATTCTCGAACAAAAAATGACAATGTTAAATTAGCATAAGCTATTTGTGGACGAATAATCTTTTTTTAAAAAATTCTTCCAAAAAACACCCTTTCGTTCGAAATTACACGGCAACTTTAACATCCAGCCATATTCTCTTTTACACCTTTTTCCAAAACCAGATAATGCACTGCTACACGCCGATGCACCATAAAACGGTGGAACTAAATAGTAAGCGAGGAAAACAACTGAAATGAAATCAACATTAAAAACAAATTTCACGAATAGAACATGGACCCAAATGCCTCGCAGCATAAAATACCCTTATCTTTGCCGAGAGAAAGACTGAGCTCGAAAATCGCTACCCCCTTTTACCCTTGGCTAGATTAGTGATGAAAAAAAAAACGCGTCGCATTATTTCCCTTGACTAACTGAAAAATCGCAAATGAAAATGAACCGCAAAAGCGTACGTGTCAAGCTTCGCCTTTTAGGGGATTTGCACAGCGAGAAAAAAGGTACGCGTAAAAGAGAGAAGGAAAGAGGGACAGTGAAGAATTGTGCGATGGTCCGTTTTGTATCGAGTGTATCCATTTCTTCGTGAAATATCTCTTTGCATTATACGAAATTACACTGAAAATGTTAAAAACTCGTCAATTTCATCGAAACGTGAAGTAATAATTTACTAAAAATAATAATATAAGGAATTCAATAAAGAAAAACAATTTTTAAGTTTTACATCGTGTACTTTCGCAGAAACGATGTAAGACAAAGAAACCTTTTTTATTTCAACAATTATAATTCAGTATGACAAAATGATATCCTCAGTAGTAATCTTTAAAAATAGTCAGACATTATTAATAACGAAACTACAATTTGTTGTTCTCAACTCTCATCGAATTTCTCAGTTTATTGAACACCGATTAAATTGTTAATAAAAAACGTATAATAAAAATAAAAATAATTTCCGTTTGAAATGGAATGTATTCCGATAAATTTCTAAAAAGTTGATGTTATTTAAACAAGAGTTGTATCGAGACAGAAATAAAGAATGTAAAAGAAAAGGCAAGAGGGAATACGAGAAAAAAGTAGAAAGATGCGAGCGATGGTCCGTTGTCGATCGAGTTAGGTTACGTGGATTTTTAAGAGCGCACTGCGCGATGGATACCAGTCATTCTTCCTTCGTTGCAACGACACCAACGTCGGAAGCAGAACCGACAGTACCACGGAGCTTTCTACTTTATCCCCTCGCGTTAGCGAGGCTTTTCGCTGATCCTGGAAGTACGAGCAGCTCGAAATCGTTCGGAGAGGCAGCGTCAACACCCTGTGCTCGTTCGCCCCCGACTCTTTCTCTTTCTCTACCTTCCGTCTTCTCTTTCTCTCTCGTCCTCGCTTGCTTCATCTCGACATTCATGCATACCAGGTGTTGCAAAAGTAACAATAAAAAAAGTCGTATTCCTAAAATTTAATTCTTTAAAAAAGAAGATTCTTTTTTTTATATCGCAGTTGAAGTGGTTTGGATTAAAAGAATTTTCGTTTCAAAATTTTGTGAATTTATTTAGATTCGTTAAGTATCTTTATCCAATTGTACAGCGTACGGTAATTTTGTAAAATGAAACAATGCAATGAAAAGGGTTGTACAAACATTTCTGAATTCATTTATAATAAAATTGTGGCTGATAAGTGTTTAGAAGTTAAAAAAGAACACTTATTTCATTAACGCCAGAGTCATTTTTGATAAATACGCTTCAATCAAAAGTAAACTCAAACAAAAAAAAAAAGCACCCTCGTTGAAAAATCGTCTGCATTGTAACAACATTTGCAGACGTTATTTTTTTTAACCAATTGTTTATCTATATTTAACGCGAAGTTTTTATCTCCCTGTGATTAATACTCTTTGCATTTCAACGTATATTTTTTTTATGTCGCTTTGTTTTACAATGAAAAAGAGGAAAATATATTTTGAAAAATAACAGGAGACAATTTTTAACTGAAAGAATTAATGGAGTGTAAACTACTTTATAATGTATTAAAATAATTAAAAATTTTATTGAGTTGAGGATATATAAGTATTTATATAAATACTGAAATGGTAAAATAAAACATTGTTTTTGTTAATAGTAGAATATAGATTTCATTTTAGCCTAAATTTTTAATACACTTTTGCAGATGTTATTTTCAGAATATTGATAAGACGAAATACTGATGACCGATTCATTTCATGCAAAACGATAACAAGACTGTAAGTACATTTTGTCAGTGGTATTTGTCCGCAAATTAATGTTTATATAGAATTAATTCATGCGACTGTTGGAATCGCTCGTATAGATAAATAAATATGTACAAAGATGACTGATTCAGGTAGTCATGTGAATTCATCCTACTCGTGGTATATATATACATAATTTTAGACCATGTGTTTAGAGCAATTTCAACAGGAATAAAAATAATATAAACAATACTAAACGCAATATGTTTGAAACAATTGACCATTGTTTAAAACATTTTATAAACAATACATTACAAACATAACATTAAATGAACAGTCATTGATTCATGCAAATTGATGAATAATGTGAAAACCGTAAGAATTTATAATTATTTTAAAATATCTAAACAACAGAATTTCTAAGCCATTCAATAAAAAATATATGAAAAAAAAACTTTTTGTTTCCTTCTTATTTCCATACTTATGGAAATCTAATATGAAATCTGATGCCACAACCGACTTTAAGAAACAAGAGAAACAAATAGTTTTTTTTATTATTTTCGTATTAAATCGAAACAGAAACCATGTCATTTCCTCATATTCGATCATATGTCAGATCCACGTCCAATTACAGATAGCTAAACTGACATCAAATTTCACGCCTGGCGTGATGTCAGACATTTTCGATATTTTTTATGTCAAGTCAGTATTCGCGAATACTAAAACAGTTAAAAAAAGAATTTTCTATTAATATAATAAAAGGCACAATGAATAATGTCTGAAATTACCCAAAACAATGGAACCAATTTTTTTTATATTTTTTCATTATATTAGTCCATTGGAATTGTCTTAAAGAGAACAAGAGAAAAATCTAAAACGATAAGACAATAAAAGTGCGTTAGAAAATTTAAATGTTAAATCTCAAAGATTTAAGTTGTCTTAAGTAGAAACCAAGCTGAATTACATCATCCATATTTAATAGAGATCTAGTTATTACACATTGAAAAACTTTACTGACTCATACCATTCATTCGATGGATATAGGTAGTTATAAATAATTCAACTATCTATGTGATACAATTTTATGTTCATTTACAACAGACTCACATATATGTCAAATTAGTCTAATGAAAAAATGCAGTAATTGATACTTCAGTAGTAAACACCGAATTTGGTCAGACGTATCCTTATTACTTCGGATTCAACTTTATTAGAAGTGTCTTCTTATAACTGACATATCAATATGTATTTCTTGATAAGAAATACTAATTTTTATACAATGATAATGCATATCACAGGAAAAGAGTAATTTTTTTGGTAAGAATTAACTTTTCATCCCTGAAAATGTAATTTCCAAGACGCTCGAACCCACATTTAAATGCGGTTAAAAAATACTGAAAATATGAAAAATTTTTGCGAAAAGGCATAAAATGCAAACAGCGGAGCCACCCTGTATATCGCTGGGAGCATATATATGGTTGTCTCTCTCCGCGTGCCTCTCCAACCCTCTCAACCGTCGTCCCTCTTTGGTGTGCTCGACTCCGCACTTTCGCTCGTGGCATCTCCGTCGCTCTCGTTGGGGCCGAGTAAGCGCGCTCGCGTAATAGCCTCGTTGCTGGTGGCGTGCGCGATAGCGGAAACGTGGCACCGTGCCGCATCGCCGAGCCTCGCCGTGCCACCATTTATCGCGCTCGACCTCGAAAGCCTGGCGTGGCGCGCCACGCCGCAACCCAGGCGGTACGTACACCGGCACGACGAGAAGGCGAACAGAGGAGAGTGAACGCGCGCGCACTCTCTCTCTCTCTCTCTCTCTCTCTCTCTCTCTCTCTCTCGCTCGCGCTCGCTCACTCCCTCGGCAGTCGAGGCTCGGATCCTCGAGAGCCGTCGGTGCGAGCGAGACGGCGATAAAGGATTTACGCCGAAAATATCGGAGTCGCGCCGCGGCTTCGCCGGATGAGGAAACGTTCAACTGCGAATTAGCGCGCGACGCGGAACGAGATCGAGAGGGACGAGACGCCAAGGAGGAGGACTGCAATTATTGAGGAATCGCCTCGCCTCGCATCGTCGGAATTTCCCATATATACGTTGTTTGGCGCTAAGGGCTGTCGGATGCCGATTATTTACTCTGACGAATTCCTACCCGCAACGAACGAGACTTTTTTTTCTTTTTCTTTTTAGGTCGAGGAGATAATAAGGGAACTTACAATTGTACCTTGAGACTCGATATTTCTGATCGACAGTTTATCTGCCGATATCATTCGTCTGAGATGTCAAATATTTTGAGTGGACATAGGCTTCGAATTCTTAAAAATTTATAAGGTTAAAGAGCCTAGTTATGGTCACTTGGAAAGACAATGACAGATAATAATTCATTTTAAATCTAATGACTGTCACTGGACCAGGTTAACTCACTAGAAACTAAGTACTGTGCCTTATTTATGATAATTTGTACCACATTGCGTACACTGAAGTCAAAATTAAACTAATAGGAAACAATGAAAAACTACATATTAATGGGAAAACAGTAATGCCATCGAAATTAGGTTGACCTTACTTTTATTATCATTATTTTACAGTAAATATATTGATACAGGTTGTATAACCGCAATTAAATTGTCTCGCGGCAAAGACGTGTTATTATTATTTCCTTAACATGGCGTAATTATTCAGGCTTTAAAGAGGAAATTTCACTTATAATATTGCTTCAAAATAAAAATTAACATATCTTAAGAAATTAATAGAATACAACGGACGACTGAAGTAAACCATTGAGGAAGCGTGTGTCAATAAAGTGATTTTACGGTAATTAATTAATTTCAACAGACATTATTTATGGAAAAGGGATTATGAAACTACAACAGTCTTAGGGATTAATTATTAATGATTCAGTGTAGCTGTAAAAAGTGGCTGACTGTAATAACAGAATACTACTGATTTTACGCCACTGTTTAATAAATCACACATAAGATCACATTTTTTCTATTTACGATTCATTTGTAAAACTACTATCACATTACTGTTTAATAACAGATATATTACAAAAATAAAAATATAATTCTTTAATCCAATAATATTCACTGTTTCATTTGTATTTCAATAAACACACTAATGGTCATAATTTCCTTTGCAATTTAACGCACAAAAAATAATTCTAAATACTGAATCCCAATTTCTGTAATAAATCATAATTTCATCAGGAACTGATTTTTGGATTACAAAAAAAAAAAATGTTCATCAGTCGGACAATACAAAGCCTAGATCAGTGGCATTGTAATCAAACTTGCAACAATGAGACTCGAAAAATGTCCAAAACAATGCATTCTTTGAAACCGAAGCGAATATTTTTATGAAGGATTCTGTGCAACACGCACTTCTCGACTGCGGCAACCCGTAGTCAGATTTAAAAGTGATCGGCTTGCAACGTCCGTGAGAAGAAGATGAAAACAGAGAAGCGAAGCTCAGTTATTTATCATGCACGAGCCGACTTGCCGATCGTATCTTCTTCTTCTCTGTCGTCTCGTTTGGCACTCTTGACTGGCGCTGGAACGTTCTGTCCTTTTTCACCTCGAATAGTCCGTCCTCGTCTCCGACAATCGGCTCTTCGCAAGCACGTAGACTCTCCATCTCTGTCATCTCACCGCGTTCTGCACACGTTCACGTTGTAATCTCGGAACGGCTTGATAGGGATGGGCGATACAGAATCAATTTTTTTTCTTCCCCTTTTTTTTAACTTTACTTCTATAACTTTTAGTTTTCATCTCACTGAAGTTTCTAACGATGATTTTGCAGATAAATGATCGTCATGGAATAATAGTTAAAAATGTTCTTCGTCAAATTTTTTTCGATAATGATTTTACGGATAAGATTTATCGGAATTATGATATCGTACAAAAGAAAAAGTATATTTTTTGTTATATTGATCGAAAGATTGATATTCAGGTTTAGATCGACAACCCTCGGTTAACGGTCAAGAATCTAGCATGAGAACGACGAGACCAGCAGGGACTCGTTACGAACGCCTGTTTCGATATAGGTATACCTCCTGCCAACATCTACCTACCACTTCCTCCGACCCCTTTTCTGGCCCTCCATTCTCACGGTTTTCCTGATATAACTCTCGGGAGACTGCGAAACTACTGTACCAGTTACGTTTGCACGTATATGTGCCATTTATACATACAGGGTGTTCCGCTAATTTGATTTTTTGCCGATCACTTATCACAAAAGTTTTTTTGACACGTTTAACGTTGACGTTTCAATGAAAACAATCGATATCATTTATGAACAGTTTGAACGATTAGAATGTGGATTTTTATAATTTATAACGTTGAATTAATAACATAGATGTTGATAATTTTTAGAACGTTTAGATTAATGTAAATAAGAAGAGGAAACAATGAATGGTTGTTCGAAATTAAATAATTGGATTTACGGCAATTAAAGAGCTCGTTTCTGTTAGTTAAATAAGGATTTGCATACACAATATCAAGTTCATAAATGATCATTCCTAAGTATACACCTTCTTGCATAAATAAGTAGAAAATTTAACCGCCTAGGGAAAAGGTCTCCTCTCATAAGAGAGGATCGTATCTAAATATCTAATCTGATCAAAGTTGATCAAACGTGTTCAAATTTAATCACATCAAGTAAGCACTATCAAAGTTCAGGTCTGACCGTACTAAACCATATTTAACTCGATTCGATGCGATTTTAAACGAAAATTAACAGCATTTAGAAAATCAAAAATCATTATTTATTCCATACAGTCGAACGTATAAAATCAATATTTATTTAACGAAAAGACATTTTTGGAAAAAGGTTTTTTTTCCTACTCTCTTTGGTAGTGTACTGTAACAAGGTAAGAGAGAAAAATGAAGAATGTATTTGCATAAAATTTAAGCGCTGGGTAAAATCCAGGAGAACGTTTTGAACGGCCGTGAAATAGCGTTGCCGAAGCTTTCGGCATAATGAGCTTCAGGCCATGGAAAACATAAAAACCGAAGATGAAGATTGAAGAAAATGAGGACAATCTTTGGTAAATAAGGGAGCAAAGGCTGATAAACAAAAGTTAAAGGAGGAGGGAAAATAATCAATACGGTCGTCAAGTCGTTAATTCCAATCACCAGTCTTCACGCCCCTGAACTGCATGGCACTAAGACTGAGATGAGAGCGATAGGACATCATCGGCGCGCTGGAGAAAAAAAGAGGACAGGAAAAAACTACGCCCGGAATGAAGACAGTGTTCTCTTTTTCTTTACGATTTTAGCTACCTCCTTGTAGTATTGGCGCGCGATAAGTGTCGCTTATGAAAGAAAATAGTTATCGAGATATCTCGCGTTAAAAACATGCATAAAATAACTATTTTGCGACGAGCCGAGAAGGTTACAACTTTTTCCTCAAACAAGAACGGAAGGGCTTGTCTTCAAAATGGAAATTTTACTCGCGTAATTTTTTACCGTGGGAGAAAAATTTTCTCTTAGACCTTTTAGTGTCAAAGTTTATGAATAAGTCACGGAAAGTGCGCAGCCCATTTTATATATTGCTTTATTTTTGCCTTTTCTCTTTTGCCTTACTTCCCTCTTTCATCAGACCTTATGTTTAAACTGTTAAATAATCGTTGAGCTGGGAACCTTGACGAAGGAACAAATAAATTTAACTATTTCAATTTTGAATGAAGAATTTTTCAACCATACATTTCTGAAATGAAGGCGAGTTCGTTTTTTTTTTTTTTTTTCAAATCTTGAATGTTTTGAATGTTTTTATATATGCGGAGAAAGTAAATATTCAAAATATTTACTTATATTAGGGTGGGTGGAAAATTTTATTTTTTGCTGGCTCTCCCCTGGAATTGTAGATTCGGTTGGAAAATCCCCAATATCGCAGAAAATGTTCATCGTAATTAGCTGAAATTTTTATATATTTAGCTCAGTTTCACGTATGGATGAACAGAATATATTGATAGCTTCTACATGAAAAAATTCGTAAATATCACCATTTCGGAGCATTTGTTGATAATAAATTTTTTCTTAAAGGAAACCGATACTTTTTATTATGGATTTTGCTTCTACGTAAAAAATAAGAAAATTTTATCCTTGCACATTTCTTTTTTCGAAGCATATTTAAGGAATAAATGTAATGCATTAAATAGCAATGGACATTTTTTAAGACAGATATCTAACCGAAATATGAATTTCGCAGAAAAAAGTGCAAGTATAAAATTTCTTTATTTTTTACATATAATTAAAATCCTTAATAAAAAGTATCGGTTTCCTTTAAGAAAAAAATTGTTATCAACAAATGCTCCGAAATGGTGATATTTACGAATTTTTTTCACATGGAAACTACCAATATATATATGAATGATTTTTTTATTAACAATTCTATGCAATTTTGCGACATAAAAAGTAGAGGGAAAAATCAAGACACGTTGTATAGGTCGTATCTCCATGTGCAGTGACATGAAACAAATTCAGCGCGTAACATTTCTCCGTGAAAAAAAAAAAAAGTTAAATCGTTACGTGGCTGAAGAACAGCACTTTCTGAGCATATTGGGAAAAATTGTTTTTTTGAGCAAAACTTTTTTTTTCAAGAAAGATATTTATACCAGGAACATACATGCAGAATTTCAGCTCACGATTTTCCCAAGAACCTCTTCCCCAGGTCAATAGATATTTCAACCTTCGTTAAGGAAAACGATCCAGTTTTCTACATCATTAAATGCACACTTTTTAATAACTCATTAATTAGTAACAAATCAATAAGTTCATCAATCAATTCTCAACTGATTGATACATTTAATAATTTTGATAACAGACTTGTTATATAAAGTTTAAAAATTGTTGACATTTGTTCTAAAACGTCTTGAATGAAGAAAAAGTTATATTAAAAATTACTATACTTTATAATAAAGTAAGGATAAAATATTCCCAATTATAATAAAAATTGCTGTAATTTATTTTAAATTTTATTGTAATTGAGAATATTTTTACTATACTCGATAGTTGAAATCGCCTAACCTTGTTTTTACCCCTACTTTATGATAAAGTATAGTAATTTTTTACATAATTTTTTTCTCCGTGTACGGTTCATTAAACGAAAGACGCAGCATCGTCGTAGTCGAAAACAAATTACGAACCATACAATAACAACATAAACCAGAATCCTCTTCGTCTCACGATTCTCATCCCTCTGAGATAGCAAAAGAAATAAATCCACCCAAGAGACTCCGCTTTCCGCAAGCGGACCTACAAAATTAAAATATTCCCCAGTGAAGCACCAAAAAGCGAGGCGCGGATTGCGTCGTGCATAATCATAAAAAGGCAGAGAAACGTGATCTTGGAATGAGACATAGCGTGAAACTCCGCAAAAACTAAGACGCGACTGAAATAAACATAAAAAGATATAGTAACGTCCCGGAGAACAAAAGGAGACGAAAAATTAAAGAAGACAGAGACTCTCAGACGATGTTCCCTTTTTAATGTTTACTGAATATTTCAATATTTCGATTATAACGAAATGATAATTTGTCTCATGAATGATACAGTTGTTGCCGTCAACAATCGAAGATGGTAATAATTGCGACACAAGGCACGTAAAATAATAATCCATTCCCGACGCTGCAGATACTGCAATCTCCGCGAATGCAGTTCGTCGGAAAGAAATTGTAAAGTCCATTCCAGTGAACTTGAAAACGTAGCATAATTTTAAATTCCATTCCATTCGTTGGCATCGAATGTTGTTAGCGAACTGGCGGTGGCTCGACGAAGGGCGAGGGGGCGTTGTTAAGTTCGTGCGAAATCATCGTCATCGGAAATCGACGGACGTCCGATAGCTCGAGAAGCTCTCAGGGCTTCTCGCGCTCTTGGTTTTCCTGAGCGACGTCGAGTCTTAACATCGATCCGCCTTTGAAGGCAGATATCGGCATGGCATCCCAGGCTGGTTACGCGAGGGAGCGTCGGGACCACCCTTTCAAGTCCTCGGGTATTATCGAGCCCGACACGGAGCCACCGAGGCATCCACTATTTCTCCTCCTACACACAGAGGAGGAGCGCTACTCCTTTCGGCGGCTAGGCGAGAGCTAGCTGGCTGCCTTGCCTGCTGCGTTTACTTCCAACCAATCCACCCACCGCGACTGCCGCCCTGCTTCTGCGACCCTGCTCAAATCCAAAGTCGCCTTCTGACAGCGACAGCCGACTTCTAAATGCTTTGGGAAAAAGGATGCGAAATAAGAAGCTCATCGTGTCGTGCACTCGAGAAACGCCGAGGCAGCAGAGACAATGCTGTAAACAGCGCGATACTCTACTGCGGCTTTTCAAAGTCACTGATAAGTTCCGCGGATCACGCTACGCTCTGATGTACTGCCAAAAGGGAATCGCGTATTAACATGCGTTCCGCGAAAGTACTTATTAACCTATTTTAGTAACTAGGCAATAGGACGAAGGAGATTGATCTGTAAATAATTGTGTTGAAATGAAAATTTTCTTGTTTTCTTGTATTTTGTAGGATCTATAAAAGAGTATCATAAAAAGAACTGAATACCATTAAAATTATTAATCGATTTATGATCAAAGTGTCGCATTTTTCCGAGAAATTCTGCATTCTAGTTCTCTCGTTATAAACATTGAAAATTGTTTTACATGTAATGAAATTTTACACGATAGTGAATAAATGGAATAAAGTGAATTAAAGAAGCTTTTTTTTAATGTGTAAAAATATATTTGTATCGATTCCGGTTATAGAAACGTCACTAATATTCATTAATGTTCGGATTTCCTTGATCGTAGCGATAGTCACTGTGAAATGCGTAATCCCTGTGATACAAAAATGACGATTTACAGAAATCACAAGCACGTGCAATTTGTAAATCGAAGCGAAACCTATTTCGTCATTTCGAGTTCGCCTGAAAGTACTTGAAATTAATATAACGCCGATCCACCGACGAGAACACAACGTATCGTGTTATATCGATATTCGCGTAAAATCAGTAGACACTTTAAATCATTTTGTTACGAATAATCCAAACAAAAGTGAGCTTTAATTAAAAAAATGGTCGAATGATGCACATATTACACGTCACTGCGAACAAAGTCGCTTAATAAAGGACTGTTTTATAATATATATTAAAACGAATTACTGGAATTCAATTATGGATGTCGGAGTATTCAAGTAATACAGTATTATTTATTAAAAATTTTAGATGGAATTTTGTACCGCGCGAATTTTCCACGTTCTGTAGAATTCCCACCTCATTTTCATCCAAAAATCGTCATTTTTCGCAAAATTTGTTTACGCTGAAATGTTTACAGCATTACGCATTTTTCACGTTGTAAATATTAATAAATATACACAAATATTTACGGCAATTTAAATACAGGGAAAAATGGTCATTAAAATTGCGTAAATTTTTTGCTTTACTTTTTTTTTTTCTTGAAAGTGAATATGGGATTTCATTAACAATACTCATAGAAGAAACTTTTAAACAAACTTTTATAATAGTTTTGTTAAGTCACAATAAAAAGCTGTTTTCAAGTGCATAAAAAATGTATCGGGTAACTGGAAGTTTAAAAATGTTGAAGAAAACATGAAAAGTATAAAGAATAAAGTAAGTCGTGGAAACATAATATATTGGACGTGTCGTCGAGTTAACGAGGGTTTAAACCCTTTCTGCCAAATCGAGATATCTCTCAATATCTGTACTGACCGCGCCCTGTCGACCCGTCGAACATTGACGCAGCCAACGAGGGGTATCATCAAGGCTCTAACTAGCACACAGCCTATACATATCAGCCAGCTGTCACTTGCCGTTTACGGCATTAATGAATAGGTGATGGCGAGCTGCCTTGCATTTAGTCGATTACGGAGATTAAAGAGTTCGTATCGCGCAAATCAATAATAACGCTCTAACACGATAGTGACAAAAGATGTTCCTGTTTCGGTTCGAATTCCACCTGTCAAATTTAATAGCCGCGAATAAAAACTACAAAACACTTTTTGACACTACGACTCATTGACAAAATAATGAAGCAATATTAACATGAATTTTTTCTCTCACTTTTGAGCGATAAATTTTTAGTTATTCAAATTTGCAAGAAAGAAACTAAACTTATTCTGTGCTGTACATTAATTTTTCAAAAATTACAACTCCGATCATAATGATAAAATGTCAATGTTTAAATGATGCCTGACTATAAATTGGTTTTACTACTTGTTTCTAAGTAATAAACTCTTTTGACTTATAATTAATAAACATTAAGAACGCAACATTTGAATATTAAATTTTATCATTTTTGAACATTTAATTTTATGAATAGCAAATTGGACGCGTTTCTTATATGAAGACAATTAGCATGATTAGAAAACATACATTTTTAATGACAGGTATTATATTGAGGTCATGTACGGCTACATATCCTATCGTGGTAACCTTAATCTTCATGTCTGACCATAATAATTTTGTATTACTTGTTCCACTGCAGAATTAATCTATAAAATTATAAAGTTCCATTAATAACTGGAAATTCGTTTTAAATACGTAACACGAAATCCAGGCAATCGAGTTTAAAAATCAGCACAATTACCCCTATAATTTTTCCGTAAAATATTTCCTCCGCTCCGCAATAATAATTTTCCCTAAAAAAAAAAAAAAATATAATATTCATGAATCACGCAATTGCGCAAAAGTACGTCTTACATCGATACGATCGAGAAAGTCTCTGTCTTTCTCTGTCGTTTCACGGAGTCTAAAAATAAAAATGAAAGAAGATGGAAAATAAAAAGAAGTAGGGAAAAAATCCTTGAATCGATATACGCGTCGGAGCACAAGGAAAAGCCCAGAGGTTACCCAAATTGGCAGTGTGAGCACGGATACATGCTGCTGCTCTCGTGCAGAATCGTGGCAAGAAAAGAAGAATAGATAAGAGGAAAGACAGGATGTGCCGTGTGTGACGAAGAGGGAACGATCGAAGGACGAAAGAAAAAGCAGCTCTACTGTACACACACACACACACACACAACCAGCACGCGTACTTTTGTCATAGTATATCGGGTGTGCCATTAAATACTGAATTTCTTTTTCTCTCAATTATTCTTCAGTATTTTTTTAATACAATTTTTTTCCAAATGTAACAGTCACACAGTATACAAAAACTATTTTAAAAACTATTTACAAACCTTTAAGAAGCAACTGATTTAGATCCTAAAAAGGAAAACGACGCAGATTCCAAATCTGAATTTTATTGTAACTAATGGACGTAAATATAAATGACGAAATTAATGAAATTTTTTCTTAGAGACGAAGATAAGAATTTTTAATAAAACATTTCACTTTTCATAAAATAAAACAGTACAATTTTCTATTTTTCAAATCTTAACGTTATCTTCGCGTTGCACCTTTTGTCATTTTATCTTCAAGTGCACGAAGTCGTTCTTGTATTCATCTTTATCGACTTTAACTTATCCTGAAAAGAAGATGCTCATTATCATATCTCCTGGACGTTATCATTTTTGGTCATCACATATTCATTTAAATCCATTCAAAATATTCCTCCGTAGTAACATTATCTTGATTCTTCATTAAACACAAACTTTATTTTCTCTTATGTAAAATATCTATAAGACACGAAATGTGTATATGTATAAATTATTATTGCATTCAAATCGTACATTTGGTGATTTGGTGCAAAGATAAATGTGTCTTTTTCGGCCGAACCGCCTTCATCAAGTTTTCCCGAATAACTCATCCCAGCTTATTACAAAGTTTGAAATAATATCCACGCGAATTTATTGCGCTGCAGAACTCGCAATATTGTATGCTCGATTCTCTGTTCGTGCCCTAACGGATACTTAGAATGACCTCGGGATGCAGAGCGCTTGATTAGGGATGTTTAATAGGAGCTCATCACGCTCACCCCACAGTCTCCTGGCATTCCATTTGATGTTATTGTGAAGAAATCATTTTTCACTGTCAGACAAGAAGTGCTTCAAAAAAATTTCTCGTTAGATATCTTTCCTCAGAAAATCCATTACTTTCTATTCGTATTAAGTTTTTTCTTTTTGCAAATGCTTTTACCTCCCAGAATCCAAAATTCTAAAGCAAATTTCAATTCTAAAATTACTACAGAACTTCTCCAAAATAATTTAGAAATTTTAAGTTCACACCTGTTCGCATCTAAAATCAATGAATAATTTTCGAATTCGTATTAACGCGACTCGTGCTTTCAGACATTTGTCAAAATCTTGCGTGATGTCAATGGCCATTACCATTTATAAATGACATCATAGAGCGAGCATCGTTAATACGGTATGATACAAAGACGTCATGGAAGGGCCCTTGAAAAAAAAAAAAATTAATCAAACGAGGTCGCTCTGTACCAATCGAAAGATTGGTTCGTGTGGCACGACAATGCCTGAGCACGCAAAGCTGCAATTGTGAAACGGTTTTTAGCCAGAACAGAAATGTTCTTGTTATTGCTTGGTTTGTGCTGGTGTTTCATCATCCAACCAAGTCGCCTGACCTCATCTGTTTCCTCTTTTCCAAACGCAGATCCACCCCCAAAACATTGCCACTTGCAAAACCGGAGAACCCGAATGAATACTTTGTCTGCTCGTAAAACGAGCATTTATCAAGAAATTATAAAATATATCTTTGAAAATATTTCATTAGTTATAAATAGATTACACTCATAGAAAAATGTGGTTGAATCAACTAAAATAATTTGGTTGAACATGAAATGGTTAATTTGAAGAATACATTTGGTTGAAATAAAAAAATAATCTTTCTAAAGAACAAATGAATGTTTGTATTAACAAACATGAAAAAGTCAAAATAATTTGGTTAATTTGACCAAATCATTTGGTTGAATCAAACAAATGTTAGTCATATCAACAAAATTTTTCTCTGCGTGTAGTTTGTCATTGTAATGCGTTTTCGTGTGAATTTTAAAATAATAACATTATTTGCAGATATTTCAGTTTTTTGTTACAAAAATGCGGAGGGATAATTTTCGCTTACATAATGTACGGTAAAAAAAAAGTTTATGTATGTGTGTACATAAACAAACATACTCTTCCGAGTTGCAAGGTGGCTGTGCTTGCAGTGTATAGGAGAGGGTCACATATTATACTACATTATGTAGTGTTATATAGTGCTGCTTCGTGCTTTCTCCTTAGTTTGTAAGATAATGCTGAGTAACAAGGAATTGAAATTGAGAAATTTTAAATATACAAAATTCGAACATCCTTTGCGCAAAGAACCCTTCATATTCCTTATTTTCCGATGCATCTTTAAACAAATTCATTTTAAACGCTCGTTAAAATTCAATTAACATTAATTTGCGCCGAAACTCATCGAACAAAAAAAAAATTAAATTCTTAATAATCTTGTTTTATGTTACCTAGTATCCTTCATTGTCTAAAATTTTCATACCACAATAATGAAGGGTTAAATTATTCCCAGAGGATTACTACAGTAACAATACCTAAGGCCATCATAGACATTCCCACACGCCCTTCATAGTTAAAGCATTAACATGAAAAACATGAAATTTTTACCATTACTTAAACCCCAAGAAAGACTCTAACGTCAAGACCATCTAACTCGTTTCTGAAAAAGGGCAAAAAAGAAACTTTCTTACAAAGAATCCGAAAGATATGGAGAAAGAAACCAAAGTGGAAAAAAAAGGTGGTCTTGTTAAAATGCACAGCACGGTTTTAGCGCAGTGGCGCTAAGGAAAATGAATCGTTTAATGGTGCATGAATGTTGAAACACCCAGTAGACCGGCATGAGAGCCGAGCACGATCGGAATAGCACGTATGCAGCTCAGCCGTCGATGTGTACGTGTCTGGTCGAGCGTGTGTGTCGTTGGAGTCTCGTGCCAGCGTCGGCACACGTTTCGTTGGCTCTCTTTCTTTCTCTCTCTTTCTCTCTCTCTCTCTCTCTCTCTCTCTCTCGCTTATTACGCGACGAACAACTGCGAGAGCGAGCCTGTCACTCGTTCGGGGCTTCAAAAATGATGTGCAACCCGCGCTTGGTCCCGACTCGCCGCAATCCCGATGGATCGCGGTTCGAGTCCTACCCAGGAGGCGATTTTATCTCGCCCGCTCGTAATCGAGCCCGGAGGGAGCCGCGGGGCAAAGCGGGATAAGCGATTTGAGGTTGAGGCCAATACTTTTGCGACCCGGCGAAACGAGAATGAGCGAGAGAGACGGCTGCGAGGGAAGCACGACGAGAGTGGGTCGTGCGGGGGCGAAGGGAAGGGAAGGGAAGGGGGGGGGTGGCGAGGGAACGAGAGGGCGAACGGAATATCGAGGATACTTAAACGTAGCCCGTGGAGTAGAGGCCAGAGGCGCGGATGGAAGCGGAAAAGAGCGCGCAACGTAGCGCGGGATTTGGCTCTCACTGTGCACAATTCGCGTGGATGTGGAAGTGGAAGCGCGAGTGGAAAACAGCCCCCGGAGGCAACGGCACGGAAGCCAGCCGCTGCCTCTCGCAAATGCCGCCGTTTCTGCTCAACCAACGGGTGTTCAAATTGTCTTGCATTTTTGTATTTTTCGAATTGCGATAAGTTCTTTTTCTTTTCTGAAGTTTTAAGGGTTGCATATGAAATGGACATGCTGGAAAATGGGATCAATCAAAAAATTAACTAATATTTTCATTTTTTTTTTAAATGATTTTTACCGGAAATTCTTTAATAATGATCGTTTGTAAATTTTTCTGGTTGATGATGATGTTTAAAAAGTTTTTTACGATGATTTCTAAAGATTCCTTGGTACGGATCATTTGTGCAGATTCTTTGAATTTCAGGTTTCATTTCATCGAAACGGGATTTTGCAAATTGTATAAAATTGATATTATATTGAATGAGATGAATAGAATTGATGTAAAAGGAAATTAAGTTTTTTTGATTTCAAGTGACCTGGACATTCTTGTTATCAATGCTTCGTAGGAAGATTAAATTACTACATATTTTATTAGGAATGGCAATTAATAAGTATAGAATATTCGGTTCAGTAAAAAAATATTTATTAAATAATGAACAATATGTTTCATTCACTGCATATTAAAATAGATTATGAAGCAAACGTGTAACGTTAAACTAAACCACGTGCACATAATTAATGTTTCCGATATGCGGTTACAGAATTGTATAAATGAATATTGCATTACAATTTTTCGTCTAATCAATGATTAGACGAAATTGTAATGTCGATGTTTTAATAACAGCAAAGAATTGACGAAGTAAATTACACATAGACTATTATGTAAATATTCTGTTCTGTTGTGTCTCTAAAAGTTTACGTGATATATATATATATCTATTCAATTTATTAACAATACACTAGATGAGAATATGTACATTGTTAAGTATATGTAATCAATAAATAAACCTATTTGCGCTGATGAAGCATTTATACACAGTCATATTTGAAATAATATTGAAAATAAATTATGTATAGAAATCATCAGCTTCGAAAAATATAATATTCAATCATGGCGACTACTTGGTAAAGGTAACTAAACTTTACCCGAAGGACATTAATAATATATATCAAACATTAAATAAATGATTGTCATTTATAATTACCAACTATCGTATCGATAGTTTTATTAACTATTATTAACTGATAATTCACAAGAAAAAAATTACTTCAAATATACAAAAAACAAAAAATTTCAAAGTAACATAATAAACAGCAAAAATCAAATATTCCCTTAAAATGTACAAACAAGTCCATTAAAGCCGCCCTCGCTTAACCCTTTCGACTGCCCTCCGCCTCCCCAAAAAATTCTTTAATGAAAGAATCCTTCTTAGTTAACCCAAAAAGTTGGGAAAGCTCACTCGTCGTCACCGAATAAGTAATCCCAGTGATTATAGCCGCTATATAGTCGTCCATATTGATGCCGGGGGTGGGAATTCCCAGGACGCATCGTGTCGTTGCTGATGATCCATCGGGATTAGAGCCGGGGCTAAGCCGAAAAGAGGCACTGTGTACCAGAATACCGTACGTCATAGCGCCTAATCTTTGGGCAAACACTTCATGGAATAACGAGCGGCGGTCACAGTGGCGCGCTTGCGAGGGTGACAAACGCGACAAACCGTCGCTACACAAGAAAGGAGGGCGTTAATGCAACAAACCGCGCTTGATGCTCTCGCTGACTCTGACAGCCGCAGATGGCACTTGGCATCGTCGCTGCCGCCTCCTTGTTTGCCGTCAAATCTCGCTCCCATTGAATAGCCGGGCCGAGCAAATTATGCGCCTTTTTGCTTCGGCCGAGAATGCCCACGTACGATGAAAACATTCATCAGCGCGCCGAAATCGTTGCGTTCATTCAGCGGCGAGGCATTTTTTACGGGCGTTAATCACGTTGCACTGCAAGCCGCGCCGTTTTATTACGGTGATTTAGAAAACGGCATTCACGCCGGGCTTTATGGCTGATTCGTGGCCTGGGATTTTGGCGGAGGGTTCCATAACAAAGAGGTGGCCGATGCTTGCGGATGTTTTAATTACTTTTGCAACGGGGGACAGAGCGGGGGGCGGGGGGGGGCTTCGAGCTACGACGAGGACTTGATTTTAACGTTGTTCGTATTAATTTAATCTCAGCATCTGGGGCCCTGAAAACATTCCTTTAATCAAATTCATGCGCGACTGAAACTGCCATAAGGTTAACAAATTATTCATCATCAGTTGGAGATGGTAAAAAAGCATTGCGGTACAAAAACTTATAAGTTCAATAATTTAAAAAAGAAAATATGAGGAGTTTTTGTAAGAATAACTACTGTAAGTAGATGATTTTTTTTTTTTTTTCGTTTTGGGTTCATGATAAAAAATAGTGACTACGTGGTTTTAAAGTGGTATAAGCTTTTAATGCCGCAGGTATTAAGAGACACGAATTATCGTGCATCAGAATCCGTGATAATGCAATGCAGTTGGTAATATAGTCGTTTGCTGAATGATGGTGACATATCTGACAATGTTGTGGTTGTTCGTATGGTTATCGTGTGGTTTTGTGGCCCTGCTTATTATAATATTCGCCAAACAATTGTTACAGTGTAATGGATCTACCATACACGCAAAGACATTTTATCTTAAAAATTGTTGTTAAAAACAGTATCCAGATTACAGAGCGCGCTTCAGCCAAAAATTACTATATTTATCAGGAAAAATTCCTGTCGATGATAGAGAAAATTATTATTAAAAACAGTAACTTTTAATATAAAATTTCTTTGCGTGCAAAAATATAGACTACATATTTTTTTGCATTTTTATTTCTGTTAAGAGGAAAAAATTTTGCGATAAAATACGATGAAGTGAAAAGTTTATTTCTTTTATGGAAAGAAAAAATATGGCGTCGAAAGCTTTTTTCTTCATTGAATATAGAAAGAAAATGTACACAAAAAATTCCAACCGAATGCGCCAGGTGAAAGAACGATAACAATCTATGGTCAAATCCAGAGGAAGATTTCTAAAAGAACTTCTTTTTATGTCTGATTTCCGGATAAGAAAATTCAAAATTTCAATTTCACTTGGTAACAGTTTATTGAAAGTCATTGAATGTAGATCCAACTTTTGAGTATTTCCAAATTCTACTTGTTAAAATATACGCTAAGTAATTTAAGTTTTGATTTTGTACCCGGGGAACAGAAGGAATCGATTGATACTAATAAACACTTAAGTCTAAGTTTTAAAGATCCGTTCCGGGTCCATTCAAGATCGACACCACTACTTTCCTCGACCATAAATCACAATTTTCTTTTACTTAAAAGAATAAAGAACGTTGCCTCTCACTCGATTTCCAGAATGGTCCCAAACGTGCATGCATATAAATTGACAATCGTAAATGAATTTTCAGTGAGCTAATTAGCGGTAAATAAAATATGCCGCTTTTAGATCGAATTATAATGATTCGTCTTTCGTTTTTAATCTATCAGTTATTGCCGTTTCATTACATCATTGTCTAGATTCGATTATAATCATCTCAAATTCCACATAACGATCCTTCATTTTTCAATTATCCATTTACAATTATCAAGTTGAGTGTACCGAAATGAATATATCATTGATCATTATATTTGTATCAATCCACTTGATTCACTTCGAAATTTGATTTCCTCCTGCCTCGCCTCGCTTCAGTCTCACCTGCGAACTATATAGAGGTACTTGTCTTTGAACAAAAATGGCCAATAAACTTCCATTAAATAATGGCCATTTTTCTCTTCATTAGCGGCATAATTATTTTACAATAATGAACGTCGGAACGGTTTTGATAGGTCAGCGCTGCAACGTTGCAAAAGAGGAAGGTGGGAAAAAAAAATGAGAGAGCACCGCAAAAAAGCGAGAGCGGCAGGCAAGCCAGCATCGCCGGCATTTCGTTTGGGCTGACGCGCCACGCTACTGCTGCTGCTGCTGCTGCTGCTGGTCATTTCAGCAGGAATAGTACGAGCTCGTGAACCAGACGACGGATGACACGGGGAGTGTTTCATTACGAAGTAATATGTCGCCGGCTCGCTAAATCGATCGTAGTTGCTGAAAAATTTGGTGTAATTGGTCGATCAGACAAAAGCACGAAAATCTATCGCATTTATTTCGCCCGCGTAAAATCATCGCACCACGCGACTCGACTGACCGATGAATATTTTAGGACAGCTGATGATCCGATTTAAATCATCGACATTAATGCATTTCCGAGACAAGAAAAAGATTCAATTACGCGTCATTAAATCTCTTTAATAAATCATTTCGCATTAACGTTAATCGCCACGAATTAACGACAAACGTTATATTATACGCATTTGAATAATTTTCGATACAAGTCCTGAGATTTTATTTTGTTACCTTTTCTTTCTTTCTTTTTTTTTTTTTTTTTCTGTATCTGTTCAATTCGTGTGTGACGTTTCGAATTTTTGTATGGAAAATTATTATTTAAATGAAAGTTGGGAAAATAATAATTACAAAGGGTTATTACGATAGGTTTGTCGTTTTAGGTGCATTCATAACGAGGTGTATACGTAAAAATCAATTCTCTGTAAAGGAGTTACTAGATAATATCAAGATTATTTTCGTGCGTTGTTAAATAACGCTTAATGCCATGATGCTGTCGCATACAGTACCACTGCACTTGCACCCTACATTATTTTAGCGGAATAATAAAGCTCAGTGACAAAGAGAGGACGCGAAATATGCGTAACGCTTGGGGAAAAGGGTCCTTCGCAAGGGGATAACATGTGCGCGTGCTAGCCGTTGTACTACACATCACAGGCGTACAAACGACGCGATCCATTCATTGAAAAAGACATACCTTAATATGCACATTTCGGGAGGACAGAAAGGACATGTAATTGCGAGATACGCAAACATTTCTTGTGAAGCGTCTGTTATATGTAATGAAAGATAACATATATCCCAGTACTCAAATAATTAATAATTCAAACAAAAATAAATCATTTTTTATACAAAACATTATATCAAAATTACTGAAAAGTGCAATTTTTAATTAAAAACAATTGTTTCTTTGCAAATTCAATTTATGAAGGAATTACGAAATATTGTGAACATTTTTAAATGTATTTCATTGACAATGATAGTTATCCAGATGGGCCCAGGTCAAAACTTTCTAACGATGATTTAAGTGATTATTAATACCAATTGGTTTGTTCTGTTCTCCGGATACAAAATACAAATTTAATTACTTAGAACATGACTTTTTAAAAAGAAGAAGTTTCTAATATTCCAAAATTGGATTAATAAAAATTTTGAGTAGTATCCAAGACTCCAGCCAGATTAACCAAGGAGTCGTAACTTTTATATACCTTGTATCAAAATTAAAAATTGTATTCACTTTAATGCCGTTAAAATGGTAACCAAATGAAAGTGAAATATTGACTTTTCTTATCCGGAGATCAGATTTAGAAGGAAGTTCTCTTAGAAATCTTCTTATGGATTTGAAAGATCAAAGATCATTATCGTTCTAAGCAGATTTACTACATCATCTTTCACATTTAAAAACTTTTCTTAAACATCTACATTGAACTTAATTCAAGCAAATATAATGTATAATGTAAAACCACCCGGTAAATTCCAAGACCACATTGTTCATTTAATTTCGTCAATGTCCCAAATCAAAATCCATTAAAACAATACTACCTCGCATAAATACAACAACAATAAAACTTGTAACAATTTCTATAACGATCCAGCAACACCTCCCAATCGTAAATCGAGCAACCTAAATCTTAGGTACACTTCAAGTAATTAAAAATATGATTGAGACACATCAGCAATAACTTGGCGCGCACATTCTTTTGCGCGTATCAGTTGTTTCACAAGCACAAAACTCACACAATGTCTCGCGCACACACACAGACACGCATATATATATTTTTTATGCGTGCTTCGGTGCTTCATAGCCGCAAACCCCTTGCAAATGCCGCGTTGCCACCCCCAAACCCTCGTATCTTGTGCCCTCGTTACCGCGTCCCTTGCCCCTCCGCCGGCCTCGTCCAACCTGCGCTTTCCCTCAATCCCCATCGGTACTAAACTCACCCCACACGACCGAGCCGCAGCGCATTCAGATGAGCCTATTTTACGGCCCGTTGCGACCACCGTCATATCCACATACCAGCGCGGAGAAACGGAGCAAAAAAAAAAAGGGTGATGGGAAGAGCTCGCGAACAAACGAAATAAAACAAGAACACGGAAAACAGAGGGAGGAGGACTTCATTGGGAAAAAAGGCAGTTACAACAAACGAGAAGAACGATAAGATAAGGCGAAAATCCTCACGTTTGCCGATAACTGGATGCCCACTGTCACAAACCCTTACAATAAAATGTGGATAAAATTTGGAAAGTTGATCAATATGCCTTTTTTTTGGGGGGGGGGTGGTTTTAGGATAAAAAAAGTTTAGGATTTAATTAATTGAATTATTAAGAAACGTTTGAATGGAAGATTAAAATTATATTTTCATATAAATAAGCTAAAACTTTCTAACATTTTACCAACTAGTTTCTTAGGTTTTTCAAAGACAAAATCAAAATTTAATTATTCAAAACATGTCGTTTGAAGAAGAATAATTTTGGAATAATTAAATATGTGGATGGTAATATAAGAGATAAGATTACTTTCAGTAGTCAGTAGTAATGAGTAATTGCTTTCAACATCTGGAAGATACTGTTTTGGGGGGCGGAGTTAGGCAACGGTACATCCAGGTAAACATTTCTAAAATTGACTTATTTACTACTTGAAACTATAACTTACTTCTTCTTATATTCTCCGGATAAAGAATTGTAGTTTAATATGTTATATGCACAAAAATCATCTTTTGTCATATATTCATCACGTGTTCATAATTTTGAAATCTTATTCAGATAAAAGAATAACAGAAGGATTATCACTGAACTAAATAACGTGACTTTGGGACTTACAAGATAATTGTAAAGAATTGTGATCTATATTTGGACATTATATCCGGAGAATAGAAAGTTGAAATAAGTTCTAAGATATTTCTAAGAAAGTCCCACATAAAATAGACCCCGCCTTTAAGAAAACTATTCTTCTATAGTCTAAATAAATATAGTTACAGTATATTCTTCTATAGTCTACTAAATAAATAAAACCAACAAGAAATTTTGATTTTAATTATTTTTCTTTTTTTTTTTTTAATTTTCAGACTTTTTTTTCAAAACCGTGCTTAAAACCATGCCAGTAAAAACTCTAAAATTATTCATTGATAAAAAGGAACGAATTTATAGCCGAGGAGAAGTATTATAAAAGTACTTGTTAACAAAACGTCAAATTCTATTGGAAATTATACGTCATCAAAGTATGTAAAACTCGTATGGGAACGTGGAAGAGAATCCGTGAGAGACGTCGGTCGTCAGATTTCGCGAAAATTGAGAAGTACCGTAAAATTCGAGCCACCCTCTTATCGTTGAAGGCGCCTTACGAGCGCCAGTAACCATTGAGTTGAGCTCGGTATCGTCGGGTCCGTCGGGTCGAGTATCGTCGGAGGTTGCTGTGTAATTAGAGAGGCAGCGACGTAATCAGGCGCGCCCGAGGTATCTGCAGATTGCTCCACACCGACGAAAGTACCCTCCTTCAACCCTCGCACTTGCCACCCTCGGCAAATTCCCACCCTTATATTGTCGAGAATCACTTGCCTCCGAGGTACAGGTACTTCTACGCAAGATATACCACCGAAGTGAAATGATAAATTCATTTTAAACCTGCGTGTGCACCAACTCTCCTCTTCCTCCTCCTCCTCCCCCTCCTCCGCCTCTTTTTCTCCCCGCAACCAGAAATCTTCTAATTCCTGCTGTGATACTTTTTTTTTTTATTATTTTATTACCATTATATTATTATCGTTATTTATTCAACAAACGTGAAACTAATCGAAATGAGATCTTTAAAAAGTCGTTATTATGCCGAGAAAACTTTGACTTGAATTGAAACTTTAATTATATTTATTTGTACCAACTTTGCCGGCAGAATCAGAATCTTAAAGAAATGTATTATATATTAAGGATTTCCTTTGCAACTGAAATAGCATACGTTTCTTTCTGTGTAACTATCTGAAATATTATTATTTCAAATTATTGTTAACTAAGTTTTTTAAGAGTTTGATAAGATTGATTGGTGAAATGAAGAAAACTACTATAGTGAAAAATCGACGGATCAATTTTTTTTTGACGGTAGCAAGAATTAACATAAGCAGAGAATAAAAAAGGAGATAAAGGAAAAAAGGAAAAAAGTTTCGCGAAAAGGGTGGTCGGAAAATACGAGCGTTTCTCTCGATCAGTGAGTAATATATTCGACGCCCTCGTCGTCCGCAACCCTTCAAAGCCGAGTAGCTCGTTCTACTTGAACGGGGTGGGTGGTTGGGCGTTATAGATGGGATGGGGATTGGTGAGTGTGGTAGCAATGAGTACCGACCCGCTGGACCCGAGCTGCTCCATTTCCGTCCGCAACCCCAAACCCTTAGTCTGAATCTACACTATAGCTGAATATTAGCGTCGCTTGGTTGAACTGCAAGGCAGCTACAACTATACTTATATCTGTACCCACCGACATTATTTCATAGCTATTTTTAATGATAAATTAGTGCACGAAAATCATTTGAGAGGAATACAGTTTGACTATAGATTATATTTTTAATAGTCTATAAAAATGTTTTGAAAGAATAACCGATTTTTTTAACATTTTTATTAAAAATTGCATTAAAGTTATTTATTTAAAGATTTGCGAACATTTTTTAGGTATTAAAAAAGAACTCTATCATTAGTAAGAGTTCAGAAGTTTTAATACCATTCAAATTATTTACTATTCATAAAACTGAATTAAAAACTAATTTTCAAAATTTTAGAAGGATGCAGTAGCATCGAATGCCTGCTACAGATAAACCCTTTACATCAGACTTTCCTTTTTTGCCGACTTGCTACAAAGGTAAGTTCAGATATCAAGTAATCCTTTCACGTCTGAAGATAAAGAACATCTCGCATGTATTAGAAATATGATAAAAAAAAACATTTTATTAACGAAAATGTACAATAATTATAAAGTATAAAACACAAGTGCAAATTGTATAAACATTCTACTAACCATACACATATTATGTTATACCTATAAAATTTTTTGTCATTGCAACAATCATTTTTCATCATACATATATTATGAAGGCACATTTTTAAAATTTTATTTTCAATTCATTCGTTGTTACTGTTGAAATTCTATTATTTAATGCACTTGAACCTCCATAGACAAAACTCTTTTGTTCATCTATAATATGCTCTAAATATATCAATTACATATTACATTTTTTAAAGATTCGAACACTAAAAGAAAACCTTCTATGGAGATTCTAATTTAAAATATAAACTATTATAAAATATAATCTTACACGTTATTAGTAACTACACTTAAAATCACATAATGAGATTTTGATTTTACTTTATGTCTAAAATCAGATCATAATCAATTTTTCACATAAATATATAATTCATTAAATTGCAATAATTGTTTAATTACCAATTAAATTCTTTTTTATATCTTGAAATTAATGAAGCAACAATAATTAATTAAATTGCAACTTTTAAAACAGAGATCCCAAGCATCATAAAGTTTACATTAAATATTTGCACATACTAATCAAGATTATACAATCAATTGCTAAAATAATATAAAATCACCTTTTTGTAAAGACTAAATATTTTTAAATTTGTAATAATGCACTCAAGAAAAAATTAATTGCATTGATATTTCATTTGGTAAATTATCTAATTACCATTTGGTATTCTGTTTTAAAAATAAAATTTGACAAACAAATTGATTATTTAAATGAATCTGTTTATATGAAATTAGATGAAACAAGTCGTTTCAACATCTTTTTCATTCTTGTTCGATTTAAATTTCTCTTCAAATGGGCTGTCGTTAGCTACCATATTTTGCAACCTATCTAAAATATCTTTGAGATCCCCTTGAACATTTTGCAGACTACTATGCTGCGAATTCTTCTCGTCTCGTTGTAACGAAGACACCGCGTTGTTATATAAGATGTCATCTGGAGATGGCCCAGCAGATGGTATCCAATTACGGGCGTTCGATTTTGCAATATCTCTTGTTTCCTTGCTATCGTTTCCCTTCGAGTTGATCCATTGCGAAAAGCCACTGTCATGTGTCTCGATTCTTGTTCTTTCGCCGCCTGTTTAATATAATGAACCATTTTGAAATTCAAATTGTTAATTTATTCGCGTTATTATCATACCAGAAATATGAATTTCATTTGAAACAAAAAAAAAAAATTTAAATAGATCAATCAATATTTTATATACAAACCTCCAATCCATGTACTTAGTTGAATATCACTATTTATCAAATTGAAGTTTGTCCCAGAACTTATTTCCCCATTTGTTGTTAACTCTTCATCTTGCTGATCAACGAAGGTATTGCTGTTTTCCTGATCATTATCACATTCAGCTGAATCATGGCATATGATTGGACTTAGTTCAAACGCCAATGGTAATGGTCTGACTCTTGTAGAAATTGGACGAACCATTGGTGTACTTTGTGCAATATTTAAATCTTTTACTTGTGAAAAAGGTTTAGATTGTGTGAATAAAAAGCTCTAGAAACAATTAGAATGTATTAAAATCTACCTACAAAAATACTGATATCAAACTTGTAATAATTTGTAAATACCTTGAATTCCTTTAAACGCTGTAACTGCAATTCTATTGCATTTCTATAAGTTTGAATCTTTTCAGCTTTGGTGTTACTTATGCCTATTAATTCATTTTTCAATTGATCATTTTGTTCCTCCAACTGATTAATAATACTCTGCAATTCTGTCTGAGGATCATCGAACGTCATCTTTGTTGTAACATTTTCATTTTCAATAGTTTCAGTTCTGCAAAGATAAGTAATTAACGATCAGTTGATGTTATTTTCATTAATCAATTTAAAATACACGTTTTTATAATACTTACTTTTTAACATTAGAACAAGTTTCTTCGGGTCGAGAAGTGACATTCTGTGCAACACAAATTTTAAATTTACTTCGAATGATTTTCATTAATACTTTTGAAACTTCTTTATCAGATGCCTGTAAAGATAATTAATTAATTTTCATTCAATTAAAAGTTCAATAAATGTTATAATTTGAAATGTAAATGCATCTTGCAAATGTTCTTCAAAGTCTTTATTTATAATGATTGATATCAAGAATGTTTAATTCATCTGAAGATAGTCTTCAACATTTAAATTGTTTTTAATTACCTTAACACAATATTCTCGAACAGGATGTTTCAATTTATGTTTATTTGAAGTTTTACCGAGGAAAAAGCATGACTGACACTGATTATAATCACCACATCTCAAACATGAATATCTAGGACCTTTCAGTGGTGCCAGTTTACACGTCGAACATTTAATATCATGTACAACTGCAAAAAAGTGTATTCGTGTTTATTATGATTTTTCAGAAAAATGGATTAATTTATACGAAATCTTACTATTTTCTGCAGATTTTAATCTATTGAATGTTGATATCCAAATGAGTAAATTTGGCTCTTTTCTCAACCAAGCTGCAAATTGAGCTTCAGAAATACCAAGGCATCCTGGAGACTATTATGAAATAATTAGTTTTATTAAACTTTCAATATTTAAATTAATACAATTTTTTTTTTCCATTACTTCTGTGTTTCACAATAATTACCTCTTTAAAGCAGTCATCTATGGATGACTGAATAAGATGACTACCAAATGAAACACTCTCTCCAATAACTTCTGTAACTCTACATATATTAACTAGTAAACTATGTAAAGCTGTTCTAGATAAACATGCATTGTGATCAGCTAGCTCATGATACAAATACCCATACTTGTCTTCCAATTTTCCACAACATATTAATACTAAAGCCACCTTCAAAGAAAACACTGGAATACTATCGGCAGTTTGTCTGAAAAGAAATATATCAGTCAGAAATGAGTATAATTGTAATAATAATAAAAAATATAGTAACATAAAACAGGACAATTCATACAAATTAAATATTTTGCAAACGTAATTGACTCCAAGTTTTGTAGCTTGATTGACACTGAAATTAACTTTAGCATCTTTTTCAGCAGCAAAAAATATATCAGACATAACGTCTTCTATTTCATAGACATCTAAATTTAGCGAATTTTCTGTGACGGATAATCTATGACACTCGAACACACCGGCTATTAACTCTAATTGAACATATTGCACTGAAACAATTATAAATATGTATTTATTATTATTTAAAAAATAATAAATTTTATTTTTATGTTTTATATTAAATGTAAATAAATGTACTCACTGTTCAATTTTTGTTGCAATATTTGCAACTTTTGTGCTGTTCTATAAGAAGAATAACGAATATTGTTACATTCGTTTATAAGCCTTAAAATTTCTTCCATGCTTGGTAATTAATTTAATCCTTTGATTTACACGTAAATGTATATTAAAATTGTTCAAAGTTCAATTAAAAACCTGCACAGAAATTAAAAAGAAACACGAAAGTATTAATATTAATATTTTATTAAATTCTAATATAATATAAATTTGAAATGATTGTTATCAGCAGAATTCACACAATCAGTTAATTTTATTACCTTTTTGACATTTTGCATAACCTTGAAAAGGGTTAATGTTCCCTTGAACAGTGGACGAAGAGTACCACACTCCTCCTCATATTGTTGTTCGACAAATTATACCTCTTTTAATACAAAAATATGTCATCCTCTTTGTTTTAAAAATGCACTTTATATTAAACAATTCAAACTTGTTTTATAAAGTTTTATAAAGTGTACAAGCAACTGTCAATCACAATTAAAATAAGATAAATTGTAGATAATCTACAATCGAGTATATCGCCCTCTGTCATAATGAAGTCAAGAGCGCCAGTTTATACACGAATTTGAATTAGGAACTTTATTAAAAAAAAACTTTCTTTATGAACAAATTTTATTACATTAAAAATTGTACATAGATATAATTTTACAATACACTTTATAAAGATAATTTGTATTTAATTATTTTCAACTTAATAATCATGGC